>CAHIKZ030000048.1:632500-900000 GCA_903632075.3 Acanthosepion pharaonis | reverse complement strand
TTTTATTGTTTTCTAAATTACAAGTCAAATATGGATCGGAATCCAACAGAATGATAAGGTCTGGTTCATGCATTAAAAAGGTAAATTAAAAGACAATGTTTATTTTGTTAGGGTATCCAATAAACTTTAATCTATGGACCTTAATAATATCTCCCTCATATAAATGGGGGAGGAGATGGTACTGCAAAATAGCCACCACATTTGCCTAAGAAATGCCAATTCAGTATAGCATTTCAATGTAGTATTAGATCAAGAATGTAGCCAACCGACTACTGAAAAGTTGATTTCACATGATAAATAAGATATAATTTATAAGATCTGTTTAATGGCATATCAACTCCTTATGGGTCATTTAATGCTGAATGACAACTTAACAACAAAAAGAAAAATCATTCTTTCACCAAACACCAAGGTCTGGTACTATTAGTAATCAGTTCTTGAGACTGTGGAGTGAAGACAGAAATAATCACCAAGACAGTCAATCATCAAATGGCAAAAAAATGGTTTCTGAGTTGAAGGATCTGCACATTCTTCCAGTTTATAAGTGAATCCTTTGAAAATAAATATTTAACATTTTCCAACAAATGAGCTGCATTCCTACCAACAATAAAAAACATGTTTTGTGATCCCTTTGAAGAGTATTTAAGTAAAGTCACTAGATGGACAAAAACCAGTAAGGAGATAGAATGGCAGCATACAAAAACAGTTCATGACAGCATGGCTTCAAAGAGATTCCTTACTGTCTTCCTCACCAAGTTATGACATTTATACTCTTCCTCACCAAGCTACATGACATTTTTCTTCACCAAGTTAGCCTCCTTTTTTTTACATACACACAAAAAGAAATCACAATCTTAACAACTAGAAACTTTAACACAAGAATTTTAACACTTATACACTGTGAAAAATTTAGTTGTAAAAACACGAACATAAAAATATTTTACATTTTTATATTCAAAAACCTTTCTCACCTTTTAATTTGTTGTGAGTTGATTCGAATCCACAACAAAACTATTACAAAATTCTTCTTTCATTAAAATCCAAATTGCTTTTGTTTTAATCTTTTTAGTTAACCCTTTTTTTATCTAATATAATTATTACTTTTAAAAGATGGCAAGTACCCAAAAAAGAAAGAGAGGTAAAAAAAAAAAGTACTGCTGAGAGAAATACAAGAGATGAAGCTGTGGGGAGTCATGATTGTTCATGTCCTGAAGGGACATTCCATACAAAGAGAGAGAAAATGTGTGTGTGTGTGTGTGAGAGAGAGAGAGAGAGAGAGAGACTAACAATGTGCACATATGAGTGGGTGGGAAAATAATATACCTGAAGTATTGTGATAACAATAAAATAACAATAAAATAACAGAAAGGAATGGCTGAAGTAGTTGGGTACTTCCCGTCAGTGTTTGGGTTTCTGTGTTCAAGATGATATAAAAAGTCAGAATTTTGAATGTTGATCTTCAAGGCAGGCACTATGATACCCCTTCAAAGACTGGATCAGCACAATCATCCTTAGAGTATCTGTTTGTTTTTGCTTTGCCATCAATCATACTGATTACAAAAGAAGCAGGGGAAAACAGTGAGTAAACTACTTGGTGAGTTTGCATAAATGGATGGCGGAAATAGTAAAAAAAAGGAATCAGTTGTAGACAGCTACAGTTTAGATATTTCTAAATAAGGTTGGCAACATGTATGATATTCATATAAATGTTGAGATCTGATGAGGCTAGTGAAATAATTTTTTTTTTTTTAGAAATGTTGTAAGATATTAAAGAATTGGAAACGAAACCAGACTGCTGGTCTTCTATTTTATGAATATCTGTCATTTCTTAATATGGTTTTACCTACAAAGAATATCAGGGATGGTCTATATAAGTAATGAGGAAGTTTGAAGAAATTCATAATCAGAAATAAACTGATATTAAATAGAAAGAAACTGATGTTAATGATCATGACAGCTGAAATTGTAAGAAAACATATTAAGGAAAGATGTCTTGGAGAATTTAAAAATCATATTGATAGCAAGAGAAGCAGAAACCCCAAGGAAAGTGAAATGCCTTTTTTTAGTTAGCTGATCAGCCCAGTACAACCTTCTTAGCATATTAAGGATTAATCTTACCTACTAAATGTACTATTTACTAAAACTCTAAAACCTGAATAGTGGCTGCAGTAGTTGGATGCTTCCTGTCACTGTTAGGGTTCATTGTTTTAGCTGATATAAAAAAGTAAAGATTTTGAATACTGATCTTCAAGGCAGTCAGTATCACACTACTTAAAAGATTGGAGCATCGCAATCATCTTCATAGTGTCTGTTTGCCTTCATTTTGCAATATGCTAGACTGATATCAAAATAAATTATCTAGAAACATAATATAGAAGATAAATTTTGTATTTAATGAGAACTGATTTGGGTTGGACAATGTTTACTGCACTACAAAAAAAGAATTGTGATAAAAGCCAATAAATTTCAGTTATTTGGCAAGAGTCTGTGCCATGAAAGAGGAGTCCAAAAGCCAGAAATAGACATCGATAAAAAGATGGGCATTTTGGCCATTGGTCAAGCTTTATATACAGGTCACTGGCAATCAGTTGCTTTGCTTTTATTTTATTTTTATGTAAAAATATAAAATCAAATTTGAGGTTCAAAATAAAACAAGATTTATAATATTTAAACAAGATTTTGTATTTCCTGCTTTAAAATGTTATATCCTTGAGGCAGAACATAATGAAAAAAATGCCAATTGCACACATTTCTAAAATTTTGAAAAAAATTCCAAATGTCTCAAGTTTTGGAAGATTAATATAACAGAATATTCTTAACATTATTACTATTCCATGAAAAGTTCAGAAAAAGAATAACCATTCCAATTTCTATGAATTAATAAATAATAATAATAATAATAATAATAATAATAATAATAATGATGATGATGATGATGATGATGATGATGATAATAATAATAAGTGGAAATCTGAAAAATGTGGCACATGAGGCTATAAAAATAATTCCAGTAGTAGTTGGAGCCCTCGGATTGATTGTAAAAGGTTCTGATAGACTCATTAAAGGGATTTCCTGGTAGTCCAAGCCTTAAAGAAATACAAAAAAGTGTACTCACAAGTACAACTTACACATTATGAGGAGATTTATCTATGTAAAATGTGTCAAATTAGGTTTTTTGAGGGGTTTTTTTGACAAAAAAACCCCCTAAGATCATCCTTCTTTTTATCATGCAATCCATGCTTTAAAGTAATGCAAAAAATTGTACTCACAAGTACAGCTTGCATATTACGAGGATTTTTAGCAAAGTAAAATGTGTGATCTTATGTTTTTCTTACAAAAAATGATCAGTGGAAAATGTCATGAAGTCATTTCTGAACTTAGGTCTCTAGTTGGGTCCCAGAAGGAAATACTTATAAAACAGAAGACCAAGGGAATAATAAAAATAATAATAATAATTATAATGATAATAACTTGCCTACTAATTGATATGGCTTGACTGTAACAGAGCAACCAAGGAATTTGAAAAGTTATCAAATTTTAAAACCTGGAATTTGAAATAGAAAAAATGAAAACAAGCATAGTACCAGTCAGAGTAGGTGTGCTTGGAATGATAAAAAAGGAATGCAACACCACATTGAAAAAATCCCTGAAAATCTCTGCTTAAGAGAAATACAAAAAATCATTTTGATAAATACAGCCCACACACTAAAAAGAACTTTGTACATGTAATGTTAGTGATGTTATGGAAGTTAGATAAACAAATCATGAAATGTAGCCATAACAAAACACCACGACCTGCTTTAGGTTTTTCTGCAGAATTGGTAGGTATTGTGACATAGTAGAAATTGAAATATAATGATGATGATGGTAATAATACCAAAGATTGTGTTTCACAAAAAACTAAAAAGAATTTGATGAGTATATTTGTGAAGAATAACAGTTTCAAGGCAAGCAGTCTTTGTAATTAAAGTGCTTAAATATTAAGAGACAGCATTAAGAGTTGTTCCTTAAGTGCCATGCATGATTAAATGATCATGGTGCTTTTCAATTCATGATTAACTTGGCAGAAGAATTCTTGCAGTTACTTTCTGTAGTAGACTGGTTACCAACCAAGGCTATAGGATCCAGTCAGTCCTGCTATTTAAGAGAAGAGATGAATTCATACCTTTCCCCAGGGTATTTGTGCATAATTGAATGAAGAAACTTAATTGGAATTTCAACTTGGCTCTCTGATTTCTCATTCCAAGTCATTAACTATCACACCACCTGCACATCCAATCTTACAGTACCTGGTATTCCCAAGTGGTCACCCATCTATGTACTGATCACATTCAATGTTGCTTAACTTCAGTGATCGGACAAGAATCAGTATTTTAATCTAATATTGATGTAAGTGCATTAATGATAAAGAAATTAAAATAAAATTTCAAAAAGTTATTTCCAAGATTTTAAGTTTTACAGATGTAATTTTCATCAGACGATTAGATAATTCAATTGAATTTATTTACAGATATCATATATTGTTTAAAAGATATTACATAAAATAATGTTTATGTTAGCAATGTTGATAAAGATATTACATAAAAAATGTAAACATTAACAATGTTGATAAGGATACTACATAAAAAATGTTAATGTTAGCAACGTTGATAAAGATATTACATAAAAAATGTTAACGTTAGCAACATTGATGCAAAAAGTTTTTGCTTTTTTATGTAACGACTATTAAAAAATACATGTTAGTAAATTCAATTAAACTATCTAACCTGCTTATAAGTAGATTATATTTGCAAAACTTTGCAAAAGTTGAGAAGACAAGTTTTTGAATGTTCTATTTTATTTTTTTACTAAATTCATAAATACAATTAAAATATATAATCATATTAGTATCTGTCAGTCTTGGGAAGCTATAGAACTGAACACTGGATAAGGTTTCAAGCTCAGTGTCCATTGTGGCTTGACACGCCTATTTAAAATGGCAATCTCTCTCATATTATGCTGTTTCACAATTTTCCAACACACAAAGTCTGGGTAAATTGATATGAGAAAAGGTTTTCACTTTTGCAGGAAGATCCCCTGCTCTCTATATTGCTGAAATTGTCACAAGAATGTGGAAAGGTAAACTGAAATCCAAAGAAGAATCAGCAATATTATTGGGCCTGATCTGGTGGCTCAGCTTCAGTCACTTTCCCACCGCCTAAGGGTTGCCTCACTGTGCATTTTCTATAAATACTTTCACAGAAATTATTCAGATGAATTCTTCACTATGGTATCTAGACTTTCTGAATTTATGCACAGTACAAGACTTGCGTCAAGATCTCATCAATATAGTTGAGTTGGCTAGATGTAACCATAAATTCTATGCTAAGAGTGTCTTTTCTCAAACTTTTCATTTGTGGAACTCCCTTTCCGTTCCATGCTTTCCAGCCAACTTTAATTTCTAAGAATTTAAATGTAATGTCAATTGCTATCTAAAGTTTTCCTGATTACTCTTTTTTCTTTCTGCTCATTAGTAATGTTTCTGTTTCTAATTCTTCTGCAACCAGTAACCCCTTGTATAGGGTAAACTTGATTAAAAAAAAAGAAAAAAGCAGAACCCACCTTGCTTTTTGTGAGATTAATCCCAGTCCTGCCTCAATAATAAAAAAAAAACACACACATCTACGAGGATGATAAGGTCTGTGTAGGTAAATATGAAAAAAAGATTTTTACCCATGCAGTCAGCCCACTCCCTCTTCTGTATATCGCCGAATTGGTTCAATAGAATGATAAATGCCAATACACATGGTTCCAATACTATCACAAAACTTGCCAGGATGTTGGTGAATATAGCCACAAACTGTTTTAGGAAATCTGAATGGATTGGTGGTGGTGGGGGGGATGATTCCTTAAATCCCATCTCTGGAGAGGGTATAGCTGAAGGAAGTCAATGTTTTTTTTCTCCATTGAAATCGGTTACTACGAGAAGTTTACAAAACCTGAATGACTTGCTTTCACCCTCCTCCTGTTAGTGGGTACAGCTTCATCAGACAAAGCCACACATTAAGATAGGACTATATATATATATATATATATATATATATGTGTGTGTGTGTGTGTATGTGTGTGTAAAAGTGAAATTGAAGTCAACACTCAGAGGCAACAGGCCATTTCATGCTGGACACAATCGTCAGGTGGACTGGCAATTGCATCCAGCATGAAACAGCCTGTCACCGCTGAGTGTTGACTTCAATGTTCACTTTTATATTTATATTTACATACGCTCTATCTCTGATATTGAGCCCTTTATCCCATAAATATAGCACACCTTAAAACTATATTTCTTCAAATATATATATATATATATATATATATATATATATATATATATATATATATATATATATATCAATTGCAAACAATACTGTTTCGCTGTATCACACTCAGTGTGAGTAGACATCCGAATGCTTCAAACCAGGATCAAAACCCAACTGATTTAGTGTCAGTCAGAGCTTCTACCACTGAGCTATCTTCATTTCGCAGAGTGAAACAGCTAAATCTAACATATTGTTTTTAATAATGTAAACAAATACCAATCAGCCAGAGTGCTCTATTCATTTTATTGAAGAGCTTTGCATTAACACAGGTGGCTATTGTTTAAAGAATTAGCTTATCATTCAATAGTGCTCAATTGAAATATATTTTCAAGAGCTACTGTTTCGCTATAATAGGAGGCATGGTGGAGTAGCGGATAGTGGTTCAGATTGAGAAATCAGAGAGCCAAGTATGAATTCCAATCAAATCCATTACATTCACTACTATAATAAAATCATATGTGCAGGTGTCTGGCTGTCGGTTCCTAGGAACTAAGCTGCTTGACCCCCATATGTTGAATACAAGGGGGTAGTTCGGCATATATATATCTGTGTGTGTGTGTTGTTGGATCCTAATACCTCGATACAAAAGTTCATGCTGTTTTAAGTGAATTTCAAAGACAATATTTAGATATTTGTGTATAGAACTATTCAGCAACATATGAGTCATTTTGTTTCGCTACCTTTCACCATCTTTGAGACAGCTTCATGATTCAATCCTCACAGAATTTGGCATCTTTCAGTTTTTTTTTATGTGCTTTCTGAGAATTGAAGTTCTTCCCATTAAGAAAAAAATTGTAGGGATTGGAATAAGTGGTAGTGTGAAAGTACAAGATCAGGTGATTATGGCAGGTGTTGTTGAACATCCCAGGTGTACCAATTTCAGCTTCATCTATCGATGTTTTTCATACATTGCTGCCTTGAATCAGTTTAATTGGGAAAAGTACCTTTCTGAATTCAACAACTGATTTTGTGGAAGAAGCTTGTAATACATAATGATCTTCCAATCTTACCAGATGCACAGAATCCATCTCTTTTGTCCTCATCTATAGTTTAAATAAGATTGGGCTCTTGAGCCATGGTTGGTAACCAGTGTAAGAGAAGGACAAAAATAAATACTAGTTTACTTATAATAATATAACACTATTATATTAAATGCTTTTTTATATATTATTTTACATTATATTTATAATATTATGGTAAATATTTATATTGTTTTACATATTATATATCTTTTTTATATGATATTATAAATAGAATATTATGCCAAATATATAATCATACTTATTATAAAACTCAGGTTGTGTGTGTGTGTGTGTCTGTACGTTTATATATTGGATCAGATTTCCTACATTTTTTAACCAATTTCAACAAAACTTCATAGGACTACGTAAAATTACCTTGCGGTGGTTGTGACAGCACCCAAAATTGGAAAAACACAATTGTTTTTGCATGAAATCAATTTGAAAATACGATTAAGAGGCATTAATGAAAGGGGGACAACTCATATCAAGTTATATTTAAAACCCTGTGTGTGTGTGTGTGTGTGTGTTCATTTATATATGGGATCTACATTTTTCAACCGATTTCAACAAAACTTCACTTTTTTTTTTTGGCAGGTAGTGTTTCTTATTGTCTTGCACACTTTTTTCTTTATTTTTACATTCAGAATGCTTTAAAAATTCCATTTACAAGACAATTGTTTATAATAAAATTCTATTCAATCGGTAGATCCATAACGATTGAAAACAATGTTTTTGCTTGAGTTTTGGGGTTGACCAATTCGTAAAAAAAAACTAAAAAAAAAAACTAATTAAGACATGCGTGTCCGTCAACCTTAAACAATAATCTTTGTCAATTTTATTTTTCAGTCTTTATGATGTTCAATACTTGATCTATCTCTTACTGTTACATCCCCGGGCAACGCCGGGCCCTACTGCTAGTTTTTATTATATTATTTTATATAGTATCATAAACATATGATTATTATTTTTCTATTATTTTTATATAATATTAAATGTTATATATAAATAGATATATGTGTGTGTGTGTGTGTTGTGGCAGCAGATCATTATTCAAACATATATTGTTAAATATAACAGACAATGAATGTCTATTATGTGTGATCATGTGCCATTCTAAGCTTTCTATAGTAACTTTAGTTAACTGTTGTAATGTTCATATAACTCCCCTGATGATGGCTCATGTGAGCCAAAATCTTAGATCGAGGAACAGCATAAAAAATATCCAAAAGTTGGACAGATTTTGTCTTTATTTTCTCCCAAACCTGAAGTTACTATATGAAGCTTAGAACGGCTCATGATCAAACATAATAGACATTTGTTGTCCATTATATTTAACAATATAAAAAAAAATCCTGTCCATTTTTTTCTTTAATCATAATCCTTATGTATTATCTGTTTTTAGGAAATGATCATCAACCCTTATTTACTAGACTTTAGATTTCTTAGAGCAGACATTGGAACACTTACCATTATCAACCAAAAATGGTAAGGAAATTGTTAAATCTTATCAGTAAATTCTCAAAATTAAAACTACAATTCTTCAGGTTATTTTTGGAATACTTACAAAAACAATTATTTGGCAACATCTTTTAATATTGTTGACATTAATGCAGGTGTCCTCGGGGCTCTATCCTTGGAGCTACCATGCTTCTAATCTTCATCAGTGACTTGTACAATGACATTGGTTCTCAACTTGGTATCTTTGACAACTATTTACATCTGTCTTAATGGTAAAATTGTCAGCTAATCTCAAAAATGACTTTCAATCTGATGTAAACTGGGGCAGAAATAGTTTGTTAATTTTAACATCTCCAAAACAAAACTATTCTCTTTTAATCATCTTATACAACATTTATTGCCTTGGGCTGATGCTAACCTCCAAAAGAGTGTGACTTTCTTGGATTAATGTTTTATGCTGACATCAAGTATAGCAATTATATTGAATTAATTGCTAGGTCTGATTCTAAGAAAGTTGATTAACTATGTTGTGCTAGTCTTTCTAACCAGAATCTATCTTACACATTTATAAGTCTACCATTCATCCATGCATCTAATATTGTTGTAAAATCTGGTCTGCTGCTTCTGCTTTGTATTTAGAGATTCTTGACAGAATCCAAAGAATCAGCAATGTTACTGGTCCTAACCTGGCATCTTGGCTTCAGTCCCTCTTTGGTAACTCAGCTTTATGAATTTAAACATAATACTAGATTGGCAGCTAGGTCTCATCCTTTTACAAATTGAAATTGCTAGATGTGATTGTTCTCTGTTCTCTGCTAACAGTTTCTTCTCTCACTGGCACAATTCTTTTCTGGCTTCTTACTTTCCAATCAGTTTTGGTCTTCCAAAATTTAAATGAAATGTCATTGTTGTCTTAATTACTGTTCTTTTATTGGCCTCTCTTCCTAAAAATATTTTGCTCCCATTCAGTTTGGCACTGGTACATCCATTTGCCAGATTCTTCTTGTCAATCCCTGTATTTTATACCATGTTGGCTCTACCAAGATTCCAAATGTTTACAGCTGTCAGAATTTAAGTAAAAGAAAAAATTGAGCAGAATATTCTTCAATCAATATGATTGTATTTTCAATTTACTATACACAGCAAGAAATAATATCTTCTGAATGGTATTATATGATGATGAGTCAAAAAGTAATGTAATTTGTTTTATTATATGAGAAATAAGGAACACAATCAAATGTTTGCTCCCTCCGCACTCAGCGTCTCTTTCATTGGACTAAAGAGATGGCAGTCTGAGGGTGCTAAGACAGGTGGTGATGAAGAAGTGAAAACTGCAGTAAGGAATTGGCTGCATCAGCATCCAGCTGATTTTTTACAAGTTGAAATAAGTATTCTTATTCATAGGTGGAACACTGCTGTTGAATGAGGTGGTGACTCTGCTGAGAAGTAGGGATCTTAACCTGTGATATCGCTATATCTTGGTGGAGGATATGTTTGTGTTCCTTATTTCTTATATAATAAAATAAATTGTATTATTTTTTGACTCACCTTTGTAGATATCATAATACAAAAAAAAAAGACAAAAATTGAACAGCAGGTTGGCTAGTTTAACTATCCAACATCATATGCTTCTGATCTTGAAGATACTTAGTTAACAGAAGACACATACTCATACAATTTATGATAATTCCTGCATTTTATTCACCAATGAAATTCATGTGGAAATAAGATCACTAAAAAATGCTACAAAACCATTCCTTTTCCATTGCTTTCAACCAAAAAAATATGTATTTTTTCCCCTGTGGTATGCTTATATGTCAGTGTATATAAGATGGTATGTGTACATGTGCACCAGCAGGAAATGAAAAAATCTCTCAGAACTATTTTTACAAGGAAAAAATAGAGGTATATATCATATACATATATATATATAGATCAACAAATACATATATATAATAATTTATAGTTATAATTTTTTTTTTTTCAAATAGTAAGAAAAATATTAGAAATTGACTTTTTTTTGGTATATTTTCCTTTGTTGAGGGAGGGATCATTTTCCCGCTCCAGACAATTGAAATTGAATTTATTAAATCACATTACAAACAGAGAAATGAAAAATAAATACAATAATTTTTTTGTTTTTTCAAAATATAAGAGATGTAATTATAAATACAGAATTATTGCCTTTTTTTTCTCTATGTTTATTAATGTATTTTATTTTTTAATCCAATATTTTTATTAATTAAAACATTTATTTTTAGTGGATAGCTGTATATGAATAGACACTCCTTTTGTTTTTGTTTTTTTATAAAGAGTGTTTACTTTGTTTACCAGGCTGAAAACTGGAGAAAACAAAGAAAATGTGCCATCCAGCAGGATTTGAACCTGAAAAGTTTGGAGACTGAACATTGTATGCGAAGGCTGATTTTTTTGAACAATGATTTTGCATGACACCACTTTTTTCAGCAATGACATATTGTGGACATCAACAAAATATTGTCTTGTATATATATATATATATATATAATAAATATAAAAGTGAACATTGAAGTCAACACTCAGCACAAAACAGACTGTTGCCTCTGAGGGATAACCTCAATGTTCACTTTTATATTTACATATGCTCTATCTCTGATATTGAGCACTTTATCCCATAAATGTATCATATCTTAAAACTATATTTCTTCATATATATATATATATATTATATATATATATTGTCATTCACAAACAGACTGTTTCACTGTATATATCAGCTCTTCAGTGTGGCTAGACGTCCAAGTACTTCAAGCTTGGATTGAAACCTGACCAATTTGACATGTCAGAGATCCTGCCCCTAGGTTATCATCACAGAGAGAAAGGGAAATTTTAATATTTTCTATATGAAATATGCAAGTGGCTCAGAGAACTCAATTCATACTTGAAGAGTAATGCATTATTAGCATAATATATATATATATATATATATATATATATTTTCAGTTGTATGGATATGAGTTTGTAACCCTGGGTTTCACACTTTTGCGATCATCAAACATACTGGCTTATTTTTTAAAAATTGGATCTATTTAAGCTTGTTCGTGTTCAATTATGTTTGGTGGTAGGAGGAGGAATTTTCTTCTGTGTTTGTTTGGGATGACACTCTCGCACATAGACACGCATACATACAGGTGCATGCATTTTAGTTCACACAAACACACCCATATAAACAATCCAAGGTTAGGTACAGATACACATCCATGCAATTGAACATACACAATTGTAATTCTTTTTGAGTGCTGAGACTGTAGTATTTATTATATGTAGGTAACTCCACGAAATCACTAAAAAAATATCATAGCATGATGAAAAAGACACCAAACTTGACGAAAACAAAATTTTATCGTCTAAATGTTCATGTTATTATTAAGAGGAAAGACCAAAGTTATTTTTAATTATTTTGAAAAAATTTTCTTTCTTTTTAGAACATTCTAAATTTTGATTAAAAAAACCTTGTTTCTCTTTGTATAACTGGAACTAGTAAAATAACAGACAAGTTTTAGCACATTTTTTGTGTATGACACATTAATTTGGAAAATCTTGCAAAAATAAAAATAATTGTCAGATGCTAATGAAACTTTCAGAAACTATTCACAGATGATCAAAATTATTATGAATAAGTTTTTTTTATTAAAGTCATGGCAAAAATATTTTTTTTATATTTATTACCCCACTATAACTAATTTTATGAGGCTTTGAGGAATGCAAATCATGTTTTGTTTTTTCTTTTAATTGGATTCGCACTACCTGAAAATCACCTCTGAATTGTAACATACAAAACTCAATAAAACAAATATATTATTTAATTTCAAATGCTTTTATTTGCTTTTAGTTGTTTTTATGAATCTGGACAATATTTTCTGAAAGCAAAAAATTTTTTTGATGAAAAATGAATTATTAATACAATTATTTGTAATTTCTTTAATTATAATAGATTTTTACATTTAAATTGTTAAAATATTATAAAATTAGTTAAACACCACATCGGGTTTCCTAAGTGTCCTTATGAGATAGATCTTTGTTTTAGCGCGTTGTAAATTGTATCATTTTGACTAATCAGAAGTTCTGCAGTAATTAAGAAATCTAATTTTGTGTTTATAATCGGGCTGTAATTATAAAGTACAGAAAACCAACCAGAATACAATTAAGTTGCATTATTTGAGTTAAGCAATGTTCTCCGCTGTTAAGGCCTTTACTTTTGCAAAACATGTGTGGAGAAGTAAATTTAATTTTTCAATTTCAACTGAGAAGGGTACCTACAAGTATCAGTATCATCTTATGAAATTTATATGATCTTATTTTTATATTAATCTCAGTTCAGACATTTTTCCATAAATGAAATATCAAAGTTAATAATAAAATGAATAGAAATGCAAATAACACAGTAAAATGTAATAAATGTACATAAAATTATAGTATTTTATGTGCACTTCTGAATTTCATAAGAAAGGTACCTATAAATTAATTAGATACCTTTCTTATGAAATATGAAATTTAATCTCACTCTTAACAGTCTTATTTTAATTTCTTTATAATATATTTTCCATAAACCATTGTAAATGTAAAGGTGAAAGCGATGTACAAAAAAAAAAAAATTAGAGCACTGAAAGTTTTCCTTAAAAATAACAAGGTAAATAATTTGTTTACTTAAATCTAAATAACTTCACTTTTCGGCATCCGTAGAACAAATTATGATCACATAAACCCGTCATCATTCATCACCTGTCAAGTGACGCGAAAATTATGACCTGCTTTGTTTTATTTTCAAATTACATCTTTTCGGAGCAGAAGCTAAGTCAACCTTGGTTGAAAATATTTTAAATAAACATTATAATTTCTGATTTTCTTAAAATAAGTTTTGAAAAAATGATAATTGATTTTTAAAAGAATTTCAAAGTGAGATTTTCATCTTTTTTATAAAATGGAAAAAAATGGATGCCATAGTCAATTATCTGTCAATTTTGCTGACTAAAAAAAAAAAAAACGAGATTTTTAACAAAAATTTCGGACATGCTCGGAACAATTAAAAAATGTAAAAAAATACCCAAAAATACTTTGATCTTTCCTCTTAATAATAACATGAACATTTAGATGATAAAATTTTGTTTTTGTCAAGTTTGGCGTCTTTTTCATCATGCTATGCTCTTTTTTAGTGATCTCATGGAGGTACCTAATTATATGTAGTGGTGTTTTTTCAAAAAGGGTGCAGGTGGGGGTGTTCTGGATGTTATTTAGATCAACTGCCTGCATCATCAGACAAACTTACTTACAAACACTCATATACACATGTAGATGCATACATACACTCCTATTGGTCTGGGTCTTTCCCCACCACTTTGGTTAAGTTGGGTTCTGTTTGTGGACATGGTGATAATGATATTTATATTTTCAACACTAACTGCATTAACAATTATGACTATGCTGTAATAACTGTGATATTATTATTGATATATTAATAAAAGTTATTGATGTGTTAAATGTTAATTTAGCCTTAACGATAATGGAAACGAAAGTATAATGACAAAAATGACAGTGGTAAATATTATAATAGTTGTGGTAACCATCATAATGATGATGATAATAATAACAATAACAATAAAAACAACAACAATGGTAAAAAGCAGTACTAATGGTGGTAGAGATGGTTATGAAGTGATTGTTCCTAAAGTGGTAACAGCAGTACTGATAGTGAAAATAATAGTGGTAGTTATTTTCGGTAGGTATGTAAATAGGTAACAACAATATTAATAGCAAAAGTAGTAGCAGTCGTTATAAAATAATAATTTTGAAGTGTTAATAGTTTTATCCGCTCTGATAGCTGCACCAACTGTCATGGTGGCAACCATGTCTGCAGAAGTGATGGTAGTGTAAGTAACAGTGCTGGTAGTTTTACTGGTCTGTGTTTTTCATAGTGGTGGTTGTGATTGTGGGTGTGGTGCTAGTGTTGGTAACAGTGCAGGTAGGGGTGGTTATGTTTTGGTGATTTTGGTGTTCTTGTGTTTTAGTCTCCTACCATTTTTTTTTCAGTAGTTTCATTCCTGGTTGTGTTCAATTTTGTTGTAGGTAATATCCGTTTGGTATGAACTGTGATAGTAGATATTTATTTTTGTGTCAGCATTTTGAAATTATTTCTTATCTTTGGTTTAGCAATTCCTTTTAAGTGTGGGAGATTATTGCCATTTTTTGGTGTAGACATCTCTTTGATATGTTATTGTAGGCAGGTGTGGTTTTCATGATTTCCCACTTATTTTTTGGTGTGGTGTTTCTGTCTTTTAGTTTCCATATGTATGTGGATAGTGTGGTGCTGTTGGAGTACAAGAGGTTGTGGGTGTATTTTCTTTGCTTGAATGTACCTTATGTGGCATCAATGTAGTACTTTGTAGTGATGTTTGTGTTTACCTTAGCTTTGAATAGTATGTTTGTTTTTAGGCAGTTTCCTTGTAGTGGGCATATGGTTTTGTCTCTGCAGTTGCATTGGGGGGGGGTCTTTGATTGCAGTGTTACAAGTCATTATTTTTTTGTGGCTTTTTATTATTTGTGTTATGTTCTTAGTGGAGCTGTAGCTAAATTTTACATTGCTTTTGTTAAATATTTTTGCTAAGGGTTTTGTTACAGGGAAGTGTTTTTCTATTAAATTTAGGGATGTCCTGCCAATGTTTGTTCTAACAGTTTTGTTGTATGGTGGGTTAAACCAAATACTGTGTATATAAAACATATATTTGAGCTTTGAATCTGCATTTAATTTAGCATTCCTTCCCTGAGACCTTTTGGAGCAACCCTCTTGGTGTCCCTGTGAATGGCTGAAAAGGCCTCTTACTAAAACTGCTTAGTCCTGATCTGCACACCATATTTGAATCTTTCTTTCTTTTTCCCATGTTGGCTTTCAACAAGTAGCACATCCAAAAACATTGCTCTTGGAAAAAACCTTCAAGGATGCTGAGACAATACTGCCACCAACACAAGAAATCACATGATCTTAAAGAACTGTCAAAGACATTTCTTTTCTATGACAAGATAAGTCCACAAAATCCTTTTTTTTTTCTTTTTTGCAACAATATTATTGTAAACCTTCCTTTCTCTTCTGTTATAGTCAAAAGGTTTGAATCTCAAAGATTTTTACTTTTTTAAACAGTTGTAATTACTTATCTATGTAAACAAACTTAAATAGATGAAATACAAACACATAATCAACCATACATTCTGTCTTACAACATATGGTTAATTCTTTTCTTACATTACTTTCTGGAGGAGTTCCTGTACATTTTCTTTTCTGTGTTTGCTATCCACTGTGTCCTCTGCAGGTCTCATGTTGTTAAGATTGTGGCCACCAATAATAAATCCTGGTAGGACTTGCAGTTCTCTCAGGATTGCCTTGCTGTAAAGTTTAAATAAGTCTAGTGAGAAAACCCATCCTTGTCTTATGCATCTTTCTATTTTTGAATATTTACTGAATTCATTTTTCTATCCATATGCAGGTTGTTTACTCCTAGTGCAAGTTCTGGATTATTTCAATAATCTTTCCCAAGTAGATTAAGCTTACCTAGCAGTTCAAAAAGTTCTTTTTGACATAACTTATCAAATGCTTTTGCATTATCTATAAAACATAAGTATGATATCAAATATGTATACCTAATAGTTCAGTAGTTTTCTTTGCTTTGTTCATGTTACACATTTGTGTCAGTCATTTTTTGACAAATACTCTCACATCTGCATTAGACAGGCCTGCTTAGCCAATTAATTTTCTTTTTTCAAAATCTACTCACTTATTCTAGAAACTAACTTATTTTCCACTTTTCTTTCCAACCTGTCTATTTATTCTAAAACCAAAATAGATTGCCAAATTCATTGAAAATTTAGCTTTTATTCCACCTAATTCTTCTATTTTGAACTGAAAGTTTTTCAAATCAAGGTATAATAACTATTATCAGAAAGTTTGTTATTTAAAAAAAAATTAAAGAAAAAAAAGAATATAAAAAAATAAAACATACAAAATTTTATAGGAAACCTGGTTTATGTGGCAATAAAAATGCTTAACTAAGAATTAATAACTTTTCTCCAGCTTTAGTCAATTACAAAATGCAGTCAAGTGAAGAATTCTTCCTTGCTACTAGCACCAATAACCCTGCTCTAAAGATGTCATACAGTCCCCTAACGATTTCAAAGAGCAGAGTGAATGTAGATAGGGCCTTTTTGATGCTGGTGCCATGTAAACTAAAAATACATGTTTTATATAGTGAAGAGAGAACATAAAAACAGGATTAAAAAAGAAAGTAAAACAAAATATAAAAAGATTTAAAAAGTATAAAAAATAAAACCTGCAAAATTTTAGGGAAACGTGACTTGTGTGACAATAAGAACATCGTAAACTAACAATTGACAAATACTACTAACTGGCGAAAGTTTCTTGTTAGAGTGAATGCTATGAAATAACTCCACTTTGATGTGTCATACTAGGTAAGTCAACAATATTTTCCTACTCTCATGGAACCTAATAATACCTCCCTCATGTAAATAGGGTGGGGAGATGGGCACTAAGATAGTGGCTAAATAGCCACTGCATTTGCCCAAAAATGCCACGAGGAGTTCAGTATAGCATTTCAATGTAGTCTTAGATCAAGGATATAACCAAACAACTACTGAAAAGTTAGTTTGCTACATGACAGATAGGATATCAATATATTGCTTGTTTATAAGTATTATGTATGACAACTTAGATTTGATTTGTCTGTTTAATGGCATATCAACTCCTCATGGGTCATTTAATGCTGAATGACAACTTAGCAACAAAAAGAGAATTCTTTCACTAAAAACTAAGTGGAGGTCTTCTGGTTTCAATAGAAAATCAATTCTTGAGACTATTGCAATATTCTTCTTTCATTAAAATCCAAAGAAAGGGAGTTTTTTTTTTTGGGGGGGGGGTAGTGCTTTGTAACTGGTGGAAAATAAAACACCACAAAGAAAACTGATTGACAGACAAAAGAAAGTGAAAAATATATTTTGTGATTTAAAAGTGAGAAATTAAAGAAAACTGTTTCATACTCTCTCTCACTCTCTCCAAATTGCAAATATTTTCAGTAAACTCTGTATTAAATTATTACATTAAATTTATAAAATATTTCTGTCAAGCAATGATCTCCAAACTATACATTTTACTCAGCCTTCATATCTAAGTTTGGAAAAGTGTTATTGGCATTTGGACTCTTAGAATTCAAGTTTTTTTTTTTTATATAAATTTCCTTTTTTTCAGTAGACATAAGGCAGTAATCAAAAACATTGTCCGATAAATTATCAAAAGTACTATATTTAATTGTCACTATCATCATTTTGCAAGAAAATTCTAGATTTCTGATCCAATCAGAAAATCAGTCTCATATTTGCTTAGCAGGAAGAAGAAAAGAAAAACTGAAGCACACTAACACAAATATTACTAAATTTGATATTTTTTTGCCTTTAGCAAATATAAAAACAAATTGCATTGTAATTAGTTTTATTTCAAAGATATTAATTCTTATTAAAATAATTCTGAAAAACAAAAAACATGTTAAGAAAAGAACCCTATAATATAAAATAGAATCAAGCTCAGACATATTTATCAGTCTCAGAGTCTGATCAAACCTTGAGTAATGACATTTAATTTTTATGATAATAGAAGATATTATTCAACAGTAATAAGCAAATATTTCATTAGTAAATAGGGAGATCAGGCTGCTAATACATTTCTTTTTATTTATTTTGTCATGTGTTAGCTTCCTTTGGATATTTTTTTTTTTACTTTTAATGATTTAAAAATCAAAATTCTCTGACATACAATAACAGTGTTAATTGTACAGATAAAAATTCTAGCTTAATCATGGAGAAAATAACCAAGGCAAATGAAAAATTAATTAATGATGCAAATAAAATATTGATGTTATCTGATTTGATAGAAAATGCATAAACCAGTAAAAACAATAGTAATAATGTTCTTGTCTATACTTCTGAGATGAGGTATTGTAACTATTTACACTATTCAGACTGTTGACTTCATCTTTTTCATATTCACAACGTTTTGGCCATTGTATGCTCTGGCCTCCTTCAAGTGATATAGACTGGAATTTCAAATTGAACCTTTATTTAGTCCACTGGGGTAGATTGTTCTAGTTCCACATGCCATGCCTTTCTGGATATCTCAAATTTCAGTTATTTCCTTTTAGCAACTAAACTCTCCAAGTTTTTGTTCACCTCCGCTGTGCATTGAACTCACAACTCTTTGGGTCAAGTTACTAGATTTTACTTCAACCAACGCTTTTATCCACTGGGCCATATCTCTTTGAACTAAAAGGGTTTGCTTTGAAAGTGACTTGACCCAAAGAGTTGTGAGTTCAATATCTAGCCACAGCAGAGATGAACAAAAACTTGGAGAGTTAAGTTACTAAAAAGGTAATTAACTGAAACTGAGATATCCAGAAAAGGCATGGCATGTGGAACTAGAACAATCTACCCGAGTGGACTAAATAAAGGGTTCAATTTGAAATTACAACATATATCACCTGAAGAAGGACAAAGAGTACAACAGCCGAAATGTTGTGAAAATGACAAAGGTGAGGACAACAGTCTGAACAATGTAATACTGTAAATAATGTTTTTGTTTAGAATGAATGTATATGTGTGTTATTTAGACAAATTCAACTTGAATTCATTTTTTGTAGTCTGTTTTAATCAACTACATGAATTGACATTTAAGGGAAATTTAGAAAAAGGAAACAATATCTAAAAAAATGTAAATATCCTTATACATTCTAATTTGAAAGAAATGAGTAGAGATAGATTTTAATTTGGAAGAAATCACACCAAATATTTCATATAGGAACAAAAATATTTGGATATCAGTTGATTGTTTTAATGTAAGCAGCATAAAATAACATTTTGAAGCATGTCTAAATATTCTATTACTATTATCATTACTAAAAAAAAAAAAAAAAAAAAAAAAAAAAAAAATCCTTTAATCAATGTTAACAATGGTTAGCCTGAATTGAAATAGTTTTAAAATTAAAACTGATCAATATTTTTATCATGGCATCTAGTTAGGTAAGATTTGACAGTTTGTTTTTATTTCTTAATTCCATCAAACACCTTTAAATTGAGAGGATGAATAAGCAATTTTTTAAAAAGATTGTTATCCAACATTATTTCTTATTACTAAATGTTATTTTTCTAGTATATATATATATATATATATATATATATATATATATATATATATATATATATATATATGTCTGAGTTATTTATTTATTTTTATTAAACAGTGAAATTAATAACAATTGGACTTATATAAGAAGTTCTACTGAAGAAAAATTGTACCGCCAACAATAATTGAACCTGCCTCCCTTTTTTCCATCATGGCAACCACTTCTTGAACCAAAGTGTGTTTCTGCCAGTTCTGCCACAGAGTCCAGCCAGACAGAGCAAGGTTGGAATTAGCATGCTTTCTCATTGGGACTTCTATGAATGTATATCTGCTAGTTTCAGTTTTGTAGCTGAAACAAGCAACAGTAATTTTTTTTTTTTTTTTTTTTTAAGGATTTTTATCAGACATTATTTCATTACTATAAATGTTACTTTTAGTTGGTACAAGGGTTTGAGTTTATCCCTGTTTGTTAAGTCTAGAATCATAAAAACATAAAAAACATAAAACAGAAGACATAATTCGCATGGGCTAAAAAAAAAAAAAAAAAAAAAGATATCCCGAGCAGTTAATTTTATTTTTAAATGACTACAGTGTTACTCAAAGTAAACAGTGGTTGACAGGTTCACATTTTGTAGGGATGTGTGCTGCTATTTCACTGAGGAAAAAAAAAAAAAAAAAAAAAAAAGCAGCAAACAGTGGTAATAAAATTGGAGATCTAGACAAAATAGTGGAGATTGAGTGAACATTGATTTTTGTAAATAAAAACAAAATATAACCGCAGCTGAATGCTTCAACAACAATGGCCCTTTGGAGGAATTTAGAAGAATTTAATTTGAAGAATTTGTTTCCGATAGATCAAGAAGCACTCTCTAGAAGCACTCCTCCAAAGCAAAGAAGTATTGAACAAGGTTCTATGATCATTAGTGATCGTCTGCTTATGATGAGCTAAATGATCTGGAGGTATAATAAAAAAAAATCATGAAAATAATTTTGTTGGTTTTCTGTCCTTATGTGAATCTTTAGTTCATACTCAAAAAATAGAGAATAGCTGGCTTCATTTTTAAAGCGTTTTCTCAGAGAAAAAGGAACTAATAGGATTCCACATGAATGGGAGTGCATATTTCAAAAATCAAAATATAAAATAATATATTAAAAACAATAAATGATATATATATATATACATTTTAAATCGAATTATGGCCCTGATTCTAGACTTTGGCCCTCTTTTTTTATTTTTATTAAACAGTGAAAGTAATAATAACTGGCCTAAATATAGATTATAGCTTGAATCTTGATTGAAAAGAAGCTATTTTATCACGCCATTAAATTAATAGTTTACACAAGAGTTACTTCCCTTCCTATTTTAACTGTAAATCAACTTTATGAACAAAAAGACATTTCTATTGAAATGTTTACAATCATTCAAAGCAGGATTCAAAGCTGCTTACACAGCTCATTGTCATCATTTTAATAATGCTTCAAAAGCCAGAATGAGAATATAAACAGTGTTAAAATAAACTAAGAAAAAAACGTATAAGAGACAAGTGTTCTCTTAAAATTAAAGTACAGAGCAACCTTGGTTCTCAAATGTTTCACTTCAAGATAAAAATGCTTTGGTTATCAAACAAAATTTTGGTTCAAACAACATTGCCAAACTGAGTTAACCCAAATGGAATCATTTCTTAGTCGCTTGTCTGTATACATTTGTGTGTTGTGCTGTGCTTTTCTAATTTTATTGTACTGCACCTTTTTTTTTCTTTATTAGTCCTTAGTCATGGCTCCAAAAAGAGCTAGCAGTGATACTGGTAAAGGAAAAAAAAATTAAGAGAAAAACAATTTATGATGATAGTGTCTCTTCCTACTCAGTTTCATATGATAAAATCAACGATCTATACTATTCTGATAAATAAAGAGATGATTATGTCTTTCCTTCCCTTTTCCAAACAATAACATCTCTTTCCTTCCCCTTATGCCATCAACTCTCCTACATGTAAGTAGAGTAAAATTGAAGTGTTTGTCTATATTTTATCAGTTTAGTATTGTGTGTGTTTATTTTTTCTTAGATTTAATAATTTTCATTAGTTTTGTGTATAAACTTCTGCACAAAGCATTGTTGTTAAAGTTTAAATAAGCAATCATTTTGGTACCAGGAATGGATTAATCCATTTTACATTGATTCCTATTGGAAAAATAGTTTTGGTTTATGCTCATTTTGGATTACAAACAGGCTTCAGGAATGAATTAAATTTATGAACTAAGGTTCTACTGTACTTAAAAATAATTTTTTTAAAGTTTTGTTCCTGCTAAGAAAATAAATATAGACACTTGTGGGTTATCTGTCACCACCTTTAAATTTACATATTGGCGTCTTTTATAAAGTTAGATTTGGGATTTAAAATATTTTTTTTAATTGTTTTTCTTTTTATTCAAACTGCTAAATGACTCTTTGTATATGTATTTGTATATTTTTTACACATCTGTATTATTTGCAAAAAAGGTGGAATTTTTTTTTTTAAAGGTGACAACAGATAACCCACAAATACCAGAAAAATATTTCTTTTTTTTTTATAGTGTCTTATTTGATTGTTAAATACAATCAACCCAGTTAATTAAATTTATATGAAAGTAGAAAAGAAACGTTTTTATGCTTTAGCTTACAGTTGGTATGTTATAGTTAGGTTTTAATAAAACAAAAGAAAATTTAACAAAAAAAAAAAAAAACATGAAAATAGAATTGTTCTACTTAAATAAACAATGTAAAATCTACTAAAATACTAAAAATAACTACAAGCATGAATATCAAGATTTTTGAAAAAAAAGATATTCAATAATAACAGTACTGAGACTAAACCAAAATCATTGTCTTATTTCAACGACATTTGAAGAACAGCATCCAAGTTTCAATTTTATCAATATTGAATAATTCTATTATTCTCATTTTGCTGTTATTAACCCATTTATGCATAATACCCAACTAGTTAAAGATGTGTTTTTTTTTTTTTTTGTTGTTTTAAAAAAAAAAAAAAAAAAAAAAAAAAAAACAGCTCTGGACATCTACACTGCCATAAGGAAAAGTTCTCTCTTTTCTTTATGGCATAAAAATATTATAGTCTCATGTATCAAGTTTAGTGCCTGAAGCTGATTAAGATCATGTCCAACTTGCTGCATAACATGCAGAAATGGGTTTAATTCTAATTTTTCTAATCAACATTGAATTCATTTTAACAGAAATTTCAGACAAATTTTTGCAGAGAATTTTTCAAGTGAAGATTAAGTATGATAATGTTCAATATTCATTTGCTTTTTTGTATGAAACATTTACCACAGACAAACAAAAGCATTAACCATTTTTAAAATTATATATATATTTTTTTTTTATATTGACTGCATGAGTTATTCTTCAGAATTTCAATTATTTCCACAGATTTGGTCTCAAGAGATGATAATGTACAATTGCTGATCAAATCAAAATTTATCTAAGATGACAATCAGTATGAACAGGGAATAAAAACATGTTTAGAATATTTTTAAAACAGAAAAATTATTTATAATCTGTAATCTGTGGGTAGGAAAAAAAAAAAAAAAAAAAAACATCCGACACAAAATACCAGACCCAGTAACCAAAAATCAATTTATTTAAGAATTTGAAAATGAAACAAGTTATTTATATGTTAATTTTTTTTTATTATAACAGAGACTTTAAAAAAATATTTAATACAACAAAGAGGGAAAAGGTTTTTGGGAAGCCAAGAGATTACAAAAGAAAGAAAAATATTGCTTTTGATGCCCCTAATTAGTTTAAGATTCATTGAAAGTAACTTTTAAATAAAATCACTGGCATTGATTCATGGCTTTCCAAACACTCTTTTCTCTCTCATAACAAAATCATCAATGAGAGAATATGATATACAAACTCTATATCAGACTAATGGTGGGTAATTGAATGACAAAATGGAAAAAATATCCTGTTATATATTTTTCCCTTTTGGAAGTTTGAAGAAGCCCTTTTGAAGGATGAAACATGATTTTTTTTTCTATTTTGCCATTGAATTACTAAACAAAATTTATTAATGATAACACAGAGCATTTATGAGCCTAATGTCAATTCAGTGGCTTTAGCTTCAAATTAAAAAGTAGAGATATTAGACACACACACACAATATATATATATATATATATATATATATTAATTGCTAGATCATCTGCTCAGAAAGTTGGTTCACTATGTCATGGTAGACAATTTTCAAAGACGAATCTGCAATGTTACTAGTCCTGACCTGGCATCTCAGCTTCAGTCACTTCACCACCATAACATAGCTGTCTTGTGCCTTTTCTATAAATGTTTTCATGTCAATTGTTTTGATGAGCTTTCCTCTTTGGAACACAGACTGAATTTAAGTGCAGTACTAGATTGGCCATTAGGTCCCATTATTTTAGAGTTTAATTAGCTAGATGTAAGTGTAAGTTCTATGTTAACAGTTCCTTCTCTTGTATTTCTCACTTGTGGATCTCTTCCAGCTTTCCAGTCATCTTTGATCTTCAAAAATTTAAATGCAAATGTCAATCAATATCTTCTGTCTTCTTAATTTCTGTTCTTTTATTATTCTCTATAATGTTTTCTTTTTCTCATATTCTCTAACACTCACTAACCCCTTACATCTTTGTAGCTTTATTAGCTTGCTTGGGGGTGAAATGATTAAAAAAAGAAACATTTGAGATATATATATATATATATATATATATATATATATATATATATATATATATATATATATATATATATATATATGTGTGTGTGTGTGTGCATGGCTCAAAGTAATGTAAACAAAATATTAAATCCATAATAAATCCAACAAAACTTATTTTAGAAAAAATCTGGGAAACATGATTCTTACTAATTTCTGTCTGAATTTCTGGGATGAGGAATTATTTACATGCAAACAATTGTCCTCATCTTTGTTGGTATTATCACGTTTCAGTCATTATGGCCTCTGGCCTTGATCAGGTGCTTGTCAATCCAAGTAACCTTCAGGTAATTTCAAATTCTGCTCAAAATTCCCTTAAGGTTACTAGGATTGGTAAGTACTCGAAGGCTGGAGTGCACAATAACTGAAACGTTATAACAACAAAAATGGGGATAATAGTATAAATGTAAATAATGAAAATAATGATTCTTACTGGCTCAGATATTTGACATTACTTTGAGGATTTTTAACAGATTTTGATCACTTGGCAATAAATAATAATTTTATATGAAAAAAATTATTATATATATATATATATATATATATATATATATATATATATATATATATATATAGTGTTGTCAAAAAGTTTGATCTATTAAATAAATTTTCTAATAAAGCAAACAAACTTTTTGGCTAATATATATATATATATATATATATATATATATATATATATATGGGTAAAAAAAGCACAAATTTTCAAAAAATTGTCTAGTAGGACTAAGGGCTTTTTTATTCAAGTTTGCCAAGTAGATGCAGATGTGTCCACATATATAGGCAAACCAGGATTAAAGATTAGTTAAAAAAGGATAAGTCTTTAACATCCACATTTTCTGTTCCCATGTTAAACTTTTAATCCATTAACTGTAGATGACAGGACTTTCAGTTATTGTAATTCTTTGGCTTAACTTGAAAATTACTATCAGTTACACAAAACTCAATGCAGATGATAAACAATTATGTTTATTAAATTTATTGACAGTTAAAAAATGGTGACTCATCTGTTCCTTCTACAATTAATGGATTTATATTTATTTTTGATAAAGAAAGAAGTGTGTGTGTGTGTGTGTGTGTGCGTATGTGTGTAGGAATTAATTTTTCACTTTTTCTTTTATAAGAGAAGGCTTAGACATATTTATTAAAAAATCATGATTGCTCTTGGTACAATTTTACTTAAAATACAACTTCTTTAAAACTTGTATTTGTTTTACAAGCTAGGTTTTTAAGGATATTATAGTAACATAATAACAGCAATAAACAAAATAATACCAATAATAAGCAATATTAGTATCAACAAATATGAAAAACAGCTTGTGGAATATTTACATTAAGAATTAACAAACATTGCTTTAATGAAACAAAATTAAGTAGCATTTCAACAAAACTATCCCCAAATCATACAGACTTTTTTTTTTTAATCTGTGTATACTAGAGTGTCTTAAATATAAATTTTACATCTTGATACATTAAAGTTATTGTTATCAAGAGGTGAGAGCTTCACCCACTTACTGTTGTTGCTATTTGAAATAATTTTCAAAGGCGTTTTATTTTACAATTGAATGGTTTTTTTCAAAATTGGCTAATCATTATGATGGGTCTATCAAGACATTAACACAGTCAATAAATGGAAACATTTTTGCAAATTTTTTTTTCTTTAAAATAAAATAGGATCATGCATCTTATCCCACTAGACAAACACCGATTTGAAAAGGTATGTGACGTTAAAATTCAAAATTTGAAGCGTTTTTGGTGTAAATGCAAAAAAGAAAAAGATCACGTGCTATTTATTTATACACAAAGAAAAAAAATAGCTGCTTGTTAACCATAACAGTAGAGAGAAAAGGTGAAAAATTATTTTTTTTTATTATTAATAAAATGTTTGTCATTTTAAAGGGCATAGGTAAATTTTTTTTTGGTGGTGGGGGGGATTTTTTTTTTTGCAATATTTTTATAAAAGAAAATGATCTGTTCCTCTAGCATTTAAGCATATTATTTTTAATGTGTGGGTGCTTGTATACAGGTATAGAAACATCCACAATAATCAGAGCTAAGAATCTGGTCACCCAAGGAAAAAAACTCTTCATTTAGAAAAAAGTTATATTCCTTGTTAATTGAGAACAAGCCCCTGCTACACCAATGTGAGCTCATTTTTTTTTTTTTTTGCCAAATCTTAACAGAAACATTTTTAGGCTCTTAAAACATTCAATGAAAACTTCTAAGTAAAAAAAAAAAAAAAAATTAAAAAAAAATCAGAAAAAAAAGAAAAAGTATTTAAGCTTAATTATAATTCAAAAAGAAAATTAATTTAACTTATTAGTCAAAAGAAAAAAAAATTAGTAAGTAACAATAGATCTTATGAATACATATGTATAGAAGATACTATGTTCTCAGAGCAACATCATCGTTGTTTCTTGTTATTGTTGACCAACACCCCATTGATGGATGTCGTGGGAGTTGTATAAGCCAATCGAGACACTGCGTAGAATGTGACATTCTTGAAGTCATAGGCAGCTGTCACATGATAGCCCATATTGGTGTATGCAATTACATATTCACACAAGGAAAACCAACTGAAGGCTGAAAAAAATAAATAAAAAATTAAATTAATGAAATTAAAAAACTTAAACAAAATCATTAAAAATGCATATTCTGAAAATAAATCCAAGACAAATAAAAATAGATGTATTTTGATAAGCATGACTGATGACAATTCAGAAATTGAAATCATTCATTCAAATTTATTCATTTTCTACAGTTTGTCAAGCCTTTGCAAGTTATTTAGCACCAGAAAATATTTTTAGATTGTAAAAAAATTTTTTTTTTTTTTTGATATAATAATTTATTGATACGAATCTTACTAATTAACACATAGCTGGGGGAAAAGAGATGGATTCATACCTTTCCCAAAAGTATTTCCTTGTAATGAACCCAACTGGAATTGGATATCTGCTCTCCGATTAACAATTTCAAGCCATTATCCATTACAAAACCCATACATCCAAGCTTACAGTACCTGGTATTTTCAAGCAGTCGCCGATACTGACCAGGTTGCTTTACTTTGGTGATTGTATAGAGAACCAATGTTTCAACATGATAGGGTCATAAGCCCTAATTCAAATTGGATGCAATTACTTTTGTATTTGAAGAAGGTGCAAAAACAAAATTCTTTGATGTGCTACAGATTCCGTTGCTGATATGCTCAGTCCTGTCGTCTAGTGTTTGCTATCAAGACGGCTGCTATATTCATTGTAACTAATGACAATGAGTGAAACGAGGTGAATTGAGTATAATTAAGACCCAATGAGTTTCACCATGAAAACTGATTGTATTTTCCTGAGAAAAAATCTAGATACAAGAATAGAGTTAAAATAAATCTGAATGAGAAAAATATTTCTGAAATGTAGATGAAACTTCTCAGCCTGATTCAATTCAATGCTTAAATAATAATTTTTCAAAGAATTTCTCATTTTCAGAATAAGGAATAAAATTTTAAAAATATAAATACAAAACTAAAAAGTATATTATATGAAGTTGGGAGAATTTATAATTCAGATAAAAGTTTTATAATAAAACCGCTTTTACTCATAAACATTTACTTGTGTTTCTATCAAACCATAATAAAGATATTATGAGTGGGTCATGAGTTTTTATTAACATTTACCATGCTAATTTCTTTCCAGAATTGTCTCCCTTGCAACTGCTTCTTTTTGAGGGTGCAAATGAACACCTACTTGTTATAACTTCCTTTGTATTGTGCACATAGATGTTAATTTTTGTACACTAATAACAGAATGAATGAGTAATGCATGATGTTTTGCAGGCATGTTTTTATGTTGAAAACAAAACAATTGAAATGCGAAATAAAAAAAATACATAAATACGTAAAAAATACATTAATTCAACGTAAATTAAACTTATTACTTCTCGTGGAGTTCTGGAGGTGCAATAAGAAGCAAAAAACGCTAAGAAGGTTTTCATTTCGTCATAAAAGTGATGTGTTTCCATACAAGAAGACATGAGCATTTGTTTGTTCTTTCTTTCACCTGACTCATACTTGTCTTGTTGATGAATAAAGTTATTGTTTTGTTGTTTATAAATAGACAAAATAATTTACCTTCAGAAATTAATACCAATGGTTGCCAACAGCATCCATAAAATTAGTCAGGCATGGATGATAGTAGCCACTAGAGTAGCAAAAGGAGAGACTTCTATGGCGACTATTGTCACCTGCAGTGTGGTAAAAGTTAAACTGATCCCTATGGCTCAATCTGAAACAACAATCTTGTTGAAAGGAAAGTGCCAATGGTTTCTAAATAAATTTAATGTTCTACAAACAACAAGAATATTAATAAACATTTTGTATCTGAATTCCTAGAATGAGGAGTTATTTGCATCTGATGTAATGTCCTCTTCTTTGTTATAACAATGTTTCAATTGTCATGCTCTTTGGCCATTTTCAGATGTATGGCTGTCAATCCAAGTAACCTTCAGGGAATTTCAAACCAAGCCATTTATTTAATCTACAGAAGTAGAGTTTTCTCATTTAATTGTTCATGTCAAAGGTTCTTATCTTGTTCTTATTTAGTAGTTATTGCTTGCTCTGTTTCTACTGAGTATTATCTGGTCCAGGGCTGGAGAGCACAAAGGCCAAAATGTGGTAACAACGATGAGGACATCCATCCAAATGTAAATTCATCAATCTTTATAAGTCCATATTTAGATTTTTACCCAGAGGTGGCTAATTGAGAGCCCTAAAATAAAAAATCCAGGATCATAATTCCAAAGGTCATAAATCAATCTTGCAAGTCTAAAATAAAAAATAGCAGGGTCTAAAATCTGTAGCCACAGCTCACAAGTGCCAAAACCAGTAAGCACAAGTTGCAACATAAAACTGCCCTCTTCATCCAGAAATAACAGAGAATCCTGATGCCATCAAAAATAGCCTTCTTTTATTAGTGGAGTAAGAAAGGCTGTGATTAGTCAAGACTGGTAGGGAAGCATAAAAATGACTATATTTCAAGACCTAGTGAAGTAAAGAGAATTTTGATTGTCTTTTTTGGCAAACAGCACAGAAAACAAATTCTTTTTCAAGGTATGACCGTTTTCCACCTCATTGTCAAATATGTTATACATTTTAAAATGTCAACAAGATAGATAGGATTGTGTGTGTGTGTATATATATATATATCTCAGTAGACATAGGTATCAACACGGATGGTGATACTTAAAAAATCAGCAGGCCCTGTGACTGCATTTAAGACTGTTACCACTTTATTTACATTTAAACATACTCTGTCCCTGATTTGGGCACTGACTTGGTGTAATGCTTAGCAAGCTTCTCCTGCTAGCTCAATTATGACTGAGTAGTGAAATCAACCCTCACATTCTTAGTAAATCACTATGTCACTGATCAGTCAGTTAAGTGCCATATGTGATACATGTTAGAGTGATCATGCCTCTTTTGATTCATGACAGACTAGACAAAAGATTTTTCCACAATAGGTTGCCATTTCTCTCTGCGATAGACTGGTTGCCAACCAAGGCTATAGAACCCAGTCTGCCCTGCTATTCGATGCATAGCTGGGTGGGGAAGAGATGGATTTATACCTTTTGCAAGAGTATGTGTGTGTAAGTGATTGTCACGGAACTGACTAGAATTGGAACTAGGCTCTCAGATTTCTCATTCAGAGTCAATGTTTGCTACACCACAAAGCAAATGTGGCAATGAGGGAGAAAAGAGTCTTACTTTGATATTGAGCATTATTTTCCAATAAATATAGCTTTAAAAACCATATATATATATATATATATATATATATATATATATATATATATATATATATGAAACTGTAATAGGTTTTTCAGTTAGTACCAAACAGAGAAATAATTGTTTAGTTTTTATTATGGGGTGAAGAGAGTATCAAGTAGATTTCTTGTTTAGGGTTTCATTGTCTAGGAACCAATTAATTTTCAATAATACAGAAATGAAGAATCATTTCTATAAAATGTCTTACTCTGCCTGTTATTATAACAGAGTTAGTCTTCAACTGAAGGAACAAGAACCAGATACAAAACCCATGAAGTGTTGACAAATACAAGAAAAATATGTATTTGGGCAAATTATAACCACCTTCAATTATAAATACAAATATAATATACTTGTGCAATTGACAAATTAAGAGAACACAAAGAAAGATTTGTACTAACTGGGAATAGGGTTGAATGATGGTGTTGCAAGGTACCAAAGACAAGATGGGAAATGTGAAGAGAAACTTTAGTCTTATCATGGAATTTGCTTTCCTTTGATACATTATCTCCTAGCAAATTTGGAAATCTTAATGGGGTTTACAGAACAGTGATAAAATTCTCTAAATGCTGATAGTTTTTATATGGGAGGGATTAACTGCCAAAATTAGTTTATACATAGGGATAAAATCAACATCCAGTTTGCTGATATATTCAGTTTTTGATAAACTTAGATGTGAAGTTTCTTTCATTTTACAGTCTTCCCACTGTGATTCTTTGAGATACAATTAAGGACCAACTTTTACAAGATAACCAGATGTAATAAACATTTGATCAAAGCCAAAGAATATATCCACCAAAACATGTTAACTACAAAGATAAAGTCCAAATAATGAATAATGGAAAACTTTTCATCATAGAACTTCAGAAAACAGTGCTGTTGGCTAAAAAGGAAAGAAAGAAAGAAAACAATGGTAAAGAACTCAATCCAGGGTGACAGAGGATGAAATCTCATTAGTTGGTGTCTGTCAAGGTTGACAATAATGTGTTTTTTTTTTTACAACCACTGACTTGACAGGTATAGTTTTTTTTATCATTTCACCTCAAGCAAGGCAATAGAGCCACTAAAATGGAAAAGTTACCGATTGAGAAAAATAATTATTAAGGAGAGAGAACAATAAGAGAACAGGAAATAAGACAATTGACATTGCATTTAAATTTTTGAAGATCAAAATTGACTGGAAAGCAAAAAGCCAAGAGAGAGTTTGTGTTCATCTTGTCTGGTTTTTGCACATCCACACGTTGAGAGTGCCTTCCCCTCAAAGAGAAAAAACTGGTGTTATATAGCTCTCTCAGTCCCAGACCCATGCTGACTATTGGCTAATACCTGTCCAGTATCATTCATATGCAAATAATCAGTGCCACCAATTCTAAGTAGAAGGTCTTCTCTCAACAGCCCATTGTGGAAGAGGACATAGCTCCTGGTGCTTACACCACCACATACAATCAACTGAGTCTCTTATTGGGCTGACCCAATTCTCTGTTACATTCCCACCTGATCCCCTGATCACTGCACAAATATGTAGGGGGGGGGGTATTTCCTTCTGGTGCTCCTTTGCAGGGGAGGTACTTCATCCTCAGTGTTGTCACCGTATCCACTGCAGCAGAAGGCACATCAAAAATCTGGGTATCTACTTCCAACTTGCCACCGCTCGTGGATGAATCATTGGCATCTCTTGCAACAGAGCATTGGTCTCATGCAGGTTGGAGGTCTTTAACATGATGTGGCATGCTATCAATCAGAACAGATTGTGGACTAATGATCCCAGTGACCTTCCCGGTTGTAAATTTGGAGACACATCAGTTCTGGGGTGGTCTCATTCACACCATGTCTCCAATATTTTGTGCACTGTCCAGGTACAGTGTCAATGCCCTTGAGCCTAACCTCACGAGTATGAATTGCAATTGATGGTGCAGTTGGTCTCAATGTGTCATCTTTTGGCATCACATCATACTAGTAAACAGCTTCATGTACAGGGTACTGCTTCCACGCCACAATCCATTTTATACTCCTATATCACCTTTCTATTACCCTGTTTTCAGCTGGACACCCCATTCCTCCATGAATAACCTGCTGGTGAATGCAGTATCATTGTTGGTAAGGTTCTCTCTCACACAATATCAACTCCAACTACTGAATAACACTCTCAGAATCTTGTCATGCTAGGAGTCACCAAACAGAGAGCTGTGTTGGCCCACAGTATGACAATGGTAACAGTACATGGCATTGCGTTGTCCTTGCTCCCATCCCCTTTCACTTTCTTGGTTCCAACAATCTTCACCATGTGGTTAATATCATTTCATCTAAAGTACTTTGCATTTGCCGAGCCACTGCTGCCACTATTTCCTTCCTCCATCTCCTTGTCTCTCAATCACCCAGGCTTAGAAAAGCAGCTGGTCAATAGTGTGTCCATCCTAGATAATGCATGAAGTGCCCACTTTACACTGCCTGGCAACCCATGCATAAATGCACAAGCCAGTATATGGTCACTCATCCAACCTAACAAGAACGCAAGTTTCTATAATTCAGCCAGATATACATTCACAGATTCATTGTACTGCAGGTGCTCCTAGATGAGCTCTTTGTATGCCATGAACAAATCCGTATCAAAGGCTGTAACTAAGGCAGTCTTTATCTGGTCAACGTCGGATTTTGCTTTCTCATCCAGTTGTTGATAAATTGCAAATGCTCTGCCCATAAGTCAAGAGGAATCATGTGCTCCAAAGACTTCACTCCACATAGCTTGTAAATGAGTTCCACCTTTATCTATTCAACGACTGGCAGACCAGACACTGATGCATCAAACTTGGGAATTAACTTTAAATTGAATTTGGGTTCTTCCATCATCCATCAATCGCCAAAATAGCTTGTGTTCATCTTGTCTGGTTTTCACACATCTACACATTGAGAGTGTCTCCCCCAACTGAGAAAATACTGGTGTTATATAGCTCTCCCAATCCCAGAGAGTCCCACAAATGAAAAGTGCAAGAGAAGAAATTACTAGCATAGAACTTATGGTTACATCTCGCCATTTCAACTGTAAAATGATGAGACCTTACTGCACTTAAATTCATAAACTTGAGGTACTAAAAAGGAAATGTCATCAGAATAATTATGAAAATATTTATAGAAAAGGGAAACTACATTACATTGGTGAGAAAGTGACTGAAGCTAAAATGCCAAGTCAGGAGCGTTAACATTGTAGATTTTTCTTTGGATTTTATTAATCATCTCTAAATACATAGCAGAAGCACAAGATCAGATGTATCAGAAATATGCATGGACAAATGGTAGACTCATAAAGGTCTAAGTTAGATTCTGGAGAGAAAAGTGTCGAGCAAGACCGAGTGAACCAACTCTCCTAGCAACAGATCTAGCAAGTGATTCAATATAATCTTTTCACTTCATGTCAGCTGAGAATGTTAGCCCAAGAAGGCATAATGAGTCACTCTGCTGGAGGTTATCATCTGCCATGCTTATGAAAGGCAAAAAAAAGTTCTCTAAGATGATTCGGAAAGAGTAACTTCATTTTGGAAGTGTTAAAATTAACAATATTTTTCTTGCCCCAGTTGGCATCAGGTTGGTGTCCATTTTTTTTAGATAAGCTGCCAATTTGACCTTATACATTATGCAATATTTATAAAATCTATCTATTTGTCTAAATGTTCATACTTGTTCTCTGTTAATTATGGTGACATGCTAGTGATGAGAACTTTACAGATCATCTGATGGAACAATAGTAAGAAATATATTTATGCCTTTCCTGATGACGTAAGTGTGAGGATAAAGTTAACAATTTCAGCTAGAATTCTAATTGTTCACCAATTCTAATTTTACAGATGGTAATTATTAGAAACAACAACAACAAAAAATAATGACAACAAAATTCTTGTTCAAATCCTACTTCAATCCACTAAAATAAAAACAAAAACAAAAAATAACAAAAACCAACAAATTTGCGCATTAAGAAAACATAAAAGTTATGTGTACAATATATAACATATCTACAGAGTATAAAATTATTACTTAAAAACATTATTTTTAATGGATATCCGTACTTGAGTAGACACTCCATTTATTTATTAAATAGATTTATTTTTGTCTATTGGCCTGAATATTCAAGGATGCATATTTTTCTTTATTAAGATTTCTCAAATATTCAGGCCAGTAGACAAAAATAAATAAACTTTCTAGTAAATAAACAGAGTGTCTATTCAAATATGGGTATCCACTAAAAATAATGTTTAAATTATAGAAGCAGTCAGATTAATAAAAACTCATCACTTTAAAAATTGCAAAGTAATACCGATTTACTTACAATCATTTTAAGTACAAGGCATAATTATAATCTTAGTTGAAATGTTATGTACACTACAGTTCAAAAGTTTGAAGCAACCTCCAGAATTAGCATGGGATTAGAATAGTGAAAACTTTCTATCTCAAAAATGAAAGAGCTCTTAGAGTTATTGAAAAAGAATGGAATCAATTATTAAACTTATACTTTCAGAAACTTTTGCAACAAATGCCAAAAATTTCTGCTGTAGTAATTATAATTAAATTTTTAATAAAAAAATCATGTCTCATTTTTTTTAACTATGTATAATAATTCTTATTTAAAGCATAAAACAACTACTTTTTGGGCCAATTTAAAAAATTACCAGTGGTGGCCTCAAACTTTTGAACTGTAGTATATGTATGTATGTAAGACTTGCATTAAAAAGAAATACACAAAATTATTGTAAAATACTGAAGGTGAGATGAGAAGGATTTAAGAAAAAAAAACATATTTAATAAAAATAAATCTGATTGATTGAAACCATTAACTTTTCAAAACTTTTAGAAGACAAGAATTACCTCCCTTTATGAATAAAATCAATTGATACAGACTGCTTATATATATTTTTTTTAATTTTTTAACAGGACCATGAGTACAGGATATAACCGAAAAAAAAAAAAATAAATAAATAAATAAAATTCTATTATGTTATGGAGATATCATACAGTAAAAATAATATACCATAGGTTCAGCTATTACCCAGTCTGTTGAACAGGAGTAGATGTTTTATCCCTTGTTTCTGTTTAGAATTCAGTTTCTAGTTCTTTCTAAAGGTCAACTCCAACTCCATACTTCTAACATGTCTGCATAAAATCTGAACTTTTATTTACTATTTAATTATTTTTTTCTCCTCAATGGGAGTAGATAGGTTTGCCTCTTCACTGGTCTTTTGAAGATGAGGTTTATCCATTGTTTCCTGTTTAGGATTGCATTTCCGGTTCCTTCTTAAGTCTTCATTATAAGACTTGCCTTATATCAAGTATTAAGAATATAGTAATTAGGCTCAGCAAATTGGAGGAGAGAGTTATCAATGATAATGTTCTGACTTCAAATCCGGTTATCTCCCTTTAACACTTTTTTTTTTTTTTTATTATTTTTTTAAGTTTTAATTCGGAAGATGTGACCCAGAGAAAAAGATTTTGGAAACCACTATGCTAGGCTGTAGACTGAAACAAAAGAATGAAATCAAAAATAGTGGAAATTAATAATAAAAATACTTCCCCAAAGAAATAATTAAATTAATACTTTAAGGGCAAATAAGACAGACTAGAATTCCATGGGAGGCAGACTTGATCCAAGACAAATTTGGAATTTGATAAAGCAATAATTGAAATGTTTCTATTCTTGGATATATTTAATTAAACTGTCTCATTTATTCAAAAACACCAGGAATTAACCAAAAATAAGTTTTATTTCTGATCGTCAATCATTTGTTACTGATAAAAAAAAAAAAGTAAAGGCATGAACCTGAAAATGTTGATGACAGTCCAAATCAAAGCATATAATAAAAATAAATAAATAAATCAGGCCAAGATTAAAATTTAATTAAGAAATGGAGATCTAGATTTGGAGAAGTGGTTAGTAAGCTAGCTGAGCAAACAAATATTACTGTAGTTAGTGCTACCTATATTTATGAACTAAATTTACTAAAAAGACCACTTATCTCAGAAACATATTGGTAATGAATTTTTTTTTTTTTTTTTTGCTAAAGTTCACTCAATAAGTCTCGAGAGTTACTCAAGGTAGAGGGTTATTGAAAGAGAAGTGTGATATGAATATGTAATGTTTGTGAAAAAAAACTTTTAAAAAATCCATATAAATTAAGATTTGGTAAAAGTGAACAAATTAGATTCAATTTATAGAAGATAAATTATTAGAACATGTTCTATTAATCAACGTCCTGGGCATGATGATAAACTACATTTGGCAGCAAGGCTCTGATCAGGAGGTTTTGAGGAGCATGGAAAAACCTCTTAATTGCTGTTCCCAGGGTGGTAGCACCTGTTAGCTATGGGCAAATAGTTAACCCCCAAACTGGGGTCAAAACACTATGAAAGTATAAAAATATTTTTATAGTAAAAATACTAGCAGTATATTTTCATAGTTAAAAAAAATTACCAGCAATACATTTTTTGTAAAAGAAATTACAAATGCTCCTAAGAAAATTAAATTTTGGCATTAAATGACCCATAAGGAGTTGATATGCCTCTAAACAAATCTATTAATCAGTTTCAGACAAAATAAAAAGCTCTTTTTAGTGAAAATTATTAATACAATATACTGACTGAGTGGATACCAGCTTACAATAAAAAGTAACTTTTAATTTACAGAAAAAAGATAAAAATTATACAGCATTTAAAACTCATCAAATTATTAATCTGCAAAGTTTCAACTTTTAAGCATTTTTTTAAAAACATTAGTTCACCTAATACAATGCCCAGGAGCCACTCAAAGTAGAGTGTTACTAAGTGAAATTGTTGTAAGGGAGGTGGAAGCAGAAAATGCATATGAACGATATGATGGATATATATATCGGTTGACCCTGGATTTGAAGAGGTTAAGATTGTACTGGTCTGGTAAGCATCCTCTTAGGAGTGTTCAACAAAGTATCAATTCTGGAGAAGCCGTCGATTGAATAGTTGGTTGCTGGTTGCTTTTATTTAGCAACATATCAACCTCTGAGGATTATTTAATGTCAAAATCTAAATATTTTGCACACAATTTTATTTATTTATTTTTTCAATAATAATGGTTTTAGTGATACAAGATTTACTAATTAACCCACAGCTTGAGGGAGAAGAGGAAGGGGATTCGTACCTTTCCCAAGGGTATTTGTGCATAAATGAATATAATGAACCCAACTGGAATTGGAACTTGGCTCTCCAATTAACAATTCTGAATTATTATCCATTACACCACTTGCCCATTCAAGCTTACAGCACCTGGTGTTCCCAAGTAGTCACCCATCTAGGTACTGACCAGGATCAATGTTGCTTAACTTTGATCATATGGGAACTGGTGTTTTAATGTGATATGGCTGTAAGCCACTGATTGAGTAGAATTTACTTCTTAACAAAAGAAAACAAAAAGAATAGGGATGATTTGCTAACATGAACATGATATGGCAAGTCCTAGCTGTGAAGATCTGAACTGGTAGGACTAACCAACGTAACTTGTTAGAACATTTGCCATAGTAAAAAGTATATGTTCTTTACTACATCTGCACATCAGGTATAAATAAAAGGAAAATGTATCAAGTAGATGATAGTGAAAGTAACAGACCAAGTATAATTAATAAAAGGAGTCATTAATTTTCCTGTATCTATTTCCTGTTATATGAAAACTGCTTTCATAAGGAACCGGACTAATAGAAAAAATGTAAAATTTCAATTTCTGGGACATAAAAATTTAAGCTTAAAATTTTATTTACCTTCTTTTCCTTTCCTATATGGATGATTTGAATATTTTTTACCCAATCAACTTTCTACAAATATGAGGAGGTGGTAGGAATTAAAGATTATGAAGATAAGGAGGCTAGCTAACAATTGACTTTGGACTTGAAAAGGCCAAGATTGAAGAATCAAAATAGCAATTTTACTGGGGGTATGGAAAGTTGTCCAAGCAGAACTTTGGAGTACAGAGGAAATGAGGATGATTTGAGTCAATGGATGTAGCATACCATGTTTTAGTTGTAAAGGTCTGAACTGGTAGAACTAAATGGAGCTCATGTGAACAGGCTTATGGCTATATCACATTGAAACATTGCCTCCCATACAATCACTGAAGTTCAGCAACACAGAGCCTGTTCAGTGCCTAGATGGGTGACCACTTGGAAATACCAGGTGCTGTAAGCTTGGATGGGTGGGTAGTGTAATGGATAACAGCTCAGAATTGGAAATCAGAGAGCCATGTTCCAATTCCAGTCAGGTTTATTATATTTACTTACATGTAAATTTCCCAGGGAAAGGTATTAATCAGCTTCTTCTCCCTCCAGCTATGGGTTAATTAGTAGGACTTGTATCAGTAGATCATAAATTTTTACAATATGAACAAATTTTCACTGGGAAAAGAGCTACAATCAGCAATTTATGAAAACAGTGTGCATTAAAAGAGAAAATGAAGTTTTAGTTATTTCATATATATATATATATATAAAAAATAAATCCTAATGAGCCAGGTACTTCCTACCTAGGTTTCACTACATGGGATCATCAGTGTGAACTGGAAGTTTCTGGTGCTTTTTTTTTTTCATTTTTCCTCGGATGGCAATTTATTTGAAAATTGGGCTATCCAGGTTTTTCCACCCACCATATTATATATATATATATATATATATATACACAAAAGACTATTTAAATGCACAGAAGTATATTTGTTTAATTTTAGATATCTAATTCATGGTATCAAAAAATGCCAATATTTTATGCCAAGCAATCATTTTTATCCCCCACAGCTACAAATTGTATGTATTATTTACAATACTTGTAAAATCAGTATCCCTCAATCCATTTCTTGATCATCTTCTGTCTCCAGCCTCCCTAATGCCTAACTGCTAAAATCAGGTCAAAGTCATAGGTAACATGTCTCTTTGAAGCACGATAATAAAAATGAATCATAATTTTGCTAATTGATGTTTAGTATCAAATAATTAGAATTTGTATTAATTGCCACCCAAAGGAGATTATTCAATTATTTATGCTTTTGTGGATGCTGGCAATAACTAGGAATTACTAATTATTGGTCTCTCCCCACCCCGTTAAATCCTTTGTTCAACTATTTCCAACTCAGATTTAGAAAAATGAAAGTGCGGAATGAACTGAAGAACTTTTAAATGATATTATATAAAGGGAGAACAGAAAATGTCCCATATATATATATAATTTCATACATATGTTGCAGAAGAAAAACAACAGCTGTGTCACTAATAACGGTAATAAAACCAATGTGAAATGATGACCCTGGGGTCAGACATTAGTATAGGGCTAGAGATCCATAACCATTAACCCAGAGTAATACTTTAGAATACCATTAGACTGCTGGTTTCATGTGAGAATGTCAGATGAAATTGCAGCCTTTTTATATATTCTTGTATTTACAAAATTTGAGTTAATGTTCACAGTCTTAGAAAGGAAACGTTAATTCAGTGATGTCAGATTTGAATTAAATAACCAGATAATGTCAAGATGCTGAACAGTGACCATGAATTTCAACTGGAAAGTCAACGTTCTACACATAAATCAATCTGAAGTAATAGGCAGTTTTCATTATTATATATAATTTTTATAACTGGTTGCTGGTGTCTTTCTAGACTGGTTACCAACCATGGCTAAAGAGCCCAGTCTGCCCATAAATGGGAGAGTAGAGATTGCTTCATAACTTCCAAAAAGTATTTGCATATAAGTGAATGTGATGAACTAGACTGGAATTTGAACACTGCTCTATGATTTCTTATTCTGAGCCATTACCCATTATACCACTTGCAATATTCTTTATATCCACTAATCATATATAATAATAGACAGTATTTGTTTTTTTTTCGCATGTTTTTTGTATGAAATTTTTGTCACATTTCAGAATATTCCAAAATATTATGCAAATAGGGTTTGTCTGTAATTCTGTTACATTTTAATTTATTTTTTAATTATTTCACCCCCAATCAAAGCGATAATGCCACTAGGATACAGGGGTTTTACAGGGAGTGTTGGTGACAGTGAAGAAAAAAAAAAAAAAAGAAGTCTACCCAAGTGCTCTGTAATCAGATACTATGATCATATTGTAGTATCTATTCCAGACATGATCAGCTAAGACAAGTTTGTGCCCATGCAGGCAGGGGCTGGGTAAAAATTGACCAATATTTTGATCAATAACCCAAGTGTATGTGCACTGGCTTCCCACGTTAAATAACTGACCTTGTGTCACATCCTGCCCCAGTGGGGTGGCTATGGGTAAATACCCAAGTGTTCTGCAGTCAAAAAACTATGTCATGGATGTTTTTTTAGTATCATCTCTCACCTTTGAGTATGCAGTATTGTGGTATATATTTGATGAATGGAGATGAATGAATTCTTGTGGTGTTTGAGTAATATGTAATGAATGAATGGGTCACAAATTAGATTAGCTAGGTTTAGGATAGTCAGTGACGACCATTCTCACCCCACCTCCTTTTTGGCCTTGTGCCACAATTGTATTCTTTATGCAATAAATAAAATGATAACAATCAAAGGGTAGTATCTGTTCCAGCAGCAGCTGACAGTCCACAGCTCCAGCCATCAGCGGCAGTTCCAGCTACCAGCCATCACTCTCGCCATCTTGAGTAGGCATTCAGCTCCTGCCCTTCCAATAGGCGTTCAGCTCCTGCTGCTCCAGTCATCTCCAGTGGGCCTCCAGCTCCTGCCGCTCCAGTCATCTCCAGTGGGCCTCCAGCTCCTGCCGCTCCAGTAGGCGTTTAGCTCCTGCCACTCCAGTCATCTCCAGTAGGCCTCCAGCTCCTGCCGCTCCAGTCATCTCCAGTGGGCCTCCAGCTCCTGCCGCTCCAGTCATCTCCAGTGGGCCTCCAGCTCCTGCCGCTCCAGTCATCTCCAGTGGGCCTCCAGCTCCTGCCGCTCCAGTCATCTCCAGTGGGCCTCCAGCTCCTGCCGCTCCAGTCATCTCCAGTGGGCCTCCAGTGGGCCTCCAGCTCCTGCCGCTCCAGTCATCTCCAGTGGGCCTCCAGCTCCTGCCGCTCCAGTAGGCGTTTAGCTCCTGCCACTCCAGTCATCTCCAGTAGGCATCCAGCTCCTGCTGCTCCAGTCATCTCCAGCTCCTCCAGACATCTTGAGTAGGCATCCACAAAACTGTCCTTTTCAGGACAATACTCACCAATGACTACCAAAACCATCCTTCCCAGAACAATGCTATTCTCACCCTCTACATGAGTTTGCAGAGTTATTTTTTTCTGAGTAAACTGTAACATTATTTTTTTTTTTTATGTATGTTCTTTAACAAAAATAAACTTGGCAAGATATTTTTGTTTTTTAATCAAGTTTTTTTGTTTATTTTTGTTTTCTGTCATTCAATATCTGTTTGTGGGTCAATATACCACCCTCAACAAGATCAAATAAAAGAAATGCCTTTTTCAAAATTTATAATTACAGTTACTTATGTGTTTATTTAACTTTGAATGATTCTCCTTTTCACACACACCATTTTTTTGCAGCCACAAAGGTTAAACATTGTTCATTAGACAACAATCCATTTACTGTTAAATTTTTAATTTAGTTAACAGTAATAGCTTGTGCAATTGTAACAAGCACTTGTGATCAGTCTTCTTTATTTACAAACCAACATTCATGATGCGCCTTTCTTTTGACGATGACCCAAAGATTTTCAATTGTGTTTACAGCTGGAGAAAATGGTAACCAGTTCATTAATCTACCATTTCTGAAACCCATTTTAGTTGGATAATTGTTGCATGCACACTGCATGAAGAAGTATCATCTTGTAAATTGAGAAACTTGTTCATAAACCAAGCCTAAAAATTGTCCTTTAAAAAAAGTTAATGTATGTCTGGGAAGTCATTTTTACTTTCTCTGGTATATGCCAGGGTCCAGCCAACTCCCTTATTTCAGCTGAAAATGACAGCAGCTCCTTCTCCACCACCACCTTGCTAATACTGCTATTGTACAGAATGCTGCCCTTCCTTTGTAAACCAGCCTGTTTTCCCTCCACCCAGTCAATCAGAGAGAGCTCAGCATTTGTCAGTAAAAAGAACACTGAAGTCAGTTTTCAAATACTTTCTGGTTCATTCCAAACATTTCATCTCATGTCAGGGTGCTTCCAAAGGTGGTCAAAAATCAGGCTTGACACATTTTTTGCTACATTACAAGGAATTCAAATGATTCGGACATTTTCGACAATCCCATTAGACAAAATTTAATTAAAAAAGTTCATTCAAATACGACACGTTTTGTGTTGAACCATAACTTTCTCTTATCACAGCATTTTAACTTGTTGTGTACTCTTCTTCAGATGATTGTTGGGTTTTAAATTAGTGATTGCTGACTAAAGCAATTGTTTAGCTCTCACCAGCATAATTGTCAAGCCCTGGTAAAAGATAGAATTTGAAACCTTCTATATGCAGTTTCTCTTCAGGACATAAGTGATCATGGTTCTCTACATTTTCTACACCTCTCTTCCTTTTAACTCTTAATGTTTGTCTTTTTGCTATCTCACCTAATCTCTGTTCTGCCAACCAGTTACACAAGCTTGTTAGCTAGGTAATTTACTCCTTTCTTTAGCCCCTTTTAACTTCAATATATTCTGTGAATATTAGATTTTCCAGGCCCTTTTTCCTTATGTGCTCTAGAAATTTCACTTGTCACTTTTTGATTCTAAGTATAAGCATCCTTTTTGTTTTCATTTTCTTTAAAACTTCCTTGTTAATCACATGCTCAGTCCATGGATTTCTAAACATTCTTTTGTAGAACCAGATTTCTGTTGCCTCAAGTTTCTTGATTTGTGAGGAGATTGACCAACAGTCACTGCCATAGAGGACAACTGATATTATATAACAGTTTAATAATCTTTTATTTCTAATGAAATTTTTCTGTTTCATAATAGTTTTAGTTATCTTTTGCTGCTCTAATGCACCATCAAATTTCAGTTTCACATTTCTCGTCCTCTGTTAAAAAAACTTCTAAAATATTTAAATTTTTGTACTGGCTTCATTTTGATGTCCTCAATTCATAGTTCACATCTTAAGCTATTCATTTTGTTGAATTCTATCTTACAATTGATACTTAGTCCTTTCTTCTTTTCTTTTACTACTTTCTAGGAGTTCCTGTAGTTACTTTTTGTATCTGATATCAATACTGTATCATCTACATATCTTATATTGTTAAGATTTGTCCACCCATAATAAATCCCAGTGGGACTTCCAGTTCTCTCAGGATTGTTCCACTGAATAAGTCTGGCAAGAAAACCCATCATTGTCTTATGCATCTTTCTATTTTTGTATATTTACCGAATTCATTTTTCTATCCATATGCAGGTTGTTTGCTCCTATAAGTTCTGGATTATTCTAATATCTTTCCCAAGTAGATTAAGCTTATTTAGCAGTTCAAAAAGTTCTTTTTGACATAAATTACCAAATTCATTTGCATTATCTATATAACATAGGTATACATTCTTCTGCATTTTTGTATTTCTTTTCCTGATATCATTCTGAGCATATATTGGATTTTATTAGGTTACAATCAATGGCAAATTTGGACCTTCATGTCCACAAAAAAAAAAAAGTATCAAATTCCCCCCCCCCACATTAACACAACGTATTTTAACTACCTTCACTCCTTGACAATGTTGTTTTAAAAAGCAATGATTAGAATTGCAATAAAACCTAAACATGAAAGTGAATTTGTACATTTTCTTGTAAATAAGGATTTCTTTCGAGTTAGTTCACATATTTTGATAATTTAGTAAATTAATGAATAAAAAATTGTTTCAATATTTATTTCTTTAGAAATTGGTAAATGATAACTATTGCATTACATTAGTTTCAATTGTATTAGTTTTAGAACGTTTTAAATATGAAATTATTTTTTTTAAATAAACATCCTTTTTAAAACAAACATTGCTGAGGAGTGAATGTATTAGTTAAAATAATAACAGTGTAAATGGAAAAAAAAATATTTTTGACACCGTTTTTTTGCAAGCATGAAGGTCCAAATTTGCCAAGTGATTAATCAAGAAGAAAAACAGAAAGCATTTATTTTTCACAACAAATATATATATTTTTTTATCAATGTTTTGTCAATACACTTAATCTAATAATTTTTTTTACAGTTATACTAATTTTCAACATTCTCCTCCTTAAATCACTCCAGAGACAAAGATATTACAGTGAGCCCAAATTTCTTAGTGCATTTATGAAAAAAGTTGGTCTTGCATGAACTAGTAATCACGAGTTATGCCCCTTGATACAGAACTTTTCTGAACAAGATTGTGAAATAAAATGAGAGCTCACCATAAGACACAGCCACTATATGTATTTTGAATATGCAAACTTGGAATAAACAACTGACTAAGCTGACCTTGTCTTTCATATTAAAACACCCCACATGGAAATATTACATTATTACATACCACCAAATAAAGTATTTAATTATTTTTTTTCTTTTTAATTAGTATAGTACTGACATTTCTATCTTGGAACATGAGGTAATATTGTGTACTCTGCCTAGGATGAAGATAATATTTGTGTGTTCTTTGAAAAGTATTATGACATATCTTTGTTTTACGAGATATTTTAAGAGACCTGAAAGATTTAATGTAGGCGTTACAAATAATACACTTTAAACTTTCAAATTTTTTCCTATCCTAAATTCTTAGAAAACTATGTAAACATGAAGAAAATTGTATATTAAAAGAATGATTTTTTTCAGTGATCAACAAATTTGTAACAATGCAATTTGGCCCCTGTTCTAAGAAAATGGAAACAGAAAATTCACATTAAATATTTATTAAACAAAGAGGGAAAGAAAGAAAAAAAAAATCACTTTATGCCAATTGATTTTGTAAAACTTCCAATGGACATGTCTCTCCTTGATTTTGAAACACCACGAATTATACTAATGTTTAACAAGTCAAATATATGAGAAACATGATTAACCAACGAAAATCAAACACAAAAATAAAAATACTAGAATTTCTTTCTTTTTCTCCATATCTCATTCTCTGATGAAGCTTTAATAAAAGTGAAACATATTAGATTGTTAAATTTTTCTTATTGTTTTTTTTATCATATACCAATTCTGAAATGTCAATATGCAAGTATGTTTTTTGCTACCAAATTAGTTTGTATCAGCAAATTGTGTTTATGCTTGTATGAAAAAACATGTCAAACATTTTTGGTACATGTCATTTTCCCTCCTCACCAATTCTACACTTACCTAGTGGTTCACAAAAGAAACGGTGTCTAACAAAGAAAAATAAAAGCCCAGCAGTTGCCACCATGATACTTGAAAACATCACAACTTTCCATTTGAAAGATTTCTCATCCTGCAGCAAGAAAAAAGAAAAAAAATAGCGTGTCAAAACAATTGTACAAATAGTAAAGAAAATTTGGTAGATGTATTTTTATACAAATATAATTCTAATGCCATTTGCTAAATAGAAAACTTGTCTTCAAAATAACAGACTTGTGATTGAATAAGAAATTATTTTTCTTCTATGCACTATGTCCCTTCTGAATGTGGGCAAGAAATTATACTGAACTCAAATTGGACATGAAAGCCGTTGGAGGTATTGACTTTCTCAAGAGAAGGTTATGGAACTAGCTGACTTATGGGGTACAGAAAGTGTTTAGTTCTTGCAGCTAACTCATAAAATAGTGGCAGCAGTTAATTATTCTGGGTGCTGTACAGAATAAAGCAATCTTAAACCAACATACAACACAATGATTAAGCAAGGCATTTAAACAAGTGAATTTAAAATGAACAAAATAAAGATTTGTTCATCAACAGATAACAATTTGGGTATTTTATACATCGTTTGGGGAATATAAAGAGACCTTTGAAAAGAAGGATTAAGTTCAGATATACACATTTCAAAGGGAAAAAAATAACACACACATTTAAGTGAGTTTAATAAAAACCCATTGAAAAGGGAAAGTTATGTACACACATTTAGGCGTGTTTAAATAAACTCTGAAAATAGAAAGGTACAAAGACATGTTGAGGTGTGTTAATTAAATCCATGAAAATGGAAAAGTTCCAAAACACACATTGAGGTGTGTTTAATAAAACCCCTTGAAATGGGGAAGTTTATACCTTGCATTCATTGTTGAATATCTACATCAGAGAAGCATGAAATGTTTCAGTGGATTAGTAAATTGGTTGAATTGACAACACATAATTCACTCGCCAACTGTCCTTGTTTCCTTGTCTGTATTTATAATTTCCCTTAAGCAGATGCTGGCTCACAAAAAAGTCTGTTACTGGTCATTAATAATTTGTATTATATTACGAATGTTTTCAATGCTGCTGGAAGTGCCACTCAGAGCCTATGTGTAAAAAAACGATTTTGGCCAATTGACTTCTGAGATGGAAACTAAGTTAATTCAAATTATATTAAAAAAAAACAAAAAAAACAAACAACAAATATTTAAAAACTTAAAAAAAAAAATATATAAATAGATGTAAACAATACAAGAAAACAGAGTTCTTAGAATAGAGGACAATTAGATATAATACATTAAAGAAATGGAAATGTAGAAATTATAAATAGTTATACATTCAACATTTGAAGAGTTAGAAAATTAAAAAGTAATAAAATAAAACCTATATTATAGAAGTTTATATCTTCCTGTACGTCAACAATTTAAAACTAATTCATTTCTTTGATTTAATAGTTTGCTTTGATTATGGTATTTTATTATTCTAGTTTTTTCTTCAAAACACGTTACACTTATCTCTAAGACTATTAGAGAGTATGAGTGAAATTTATAATTTTCCAGACTGTGGGTTCAGACCTTTCTCCTTCAATTCCCCAAATTTTTTTTGAAAGAGCTGTCTGGTATTTTAATTTAGGATTGGAAAAAGGGTGCCTATGGGTATAAAATATTTTTCAATTCCCCCACAGAAATTCCAATATAAACATTATAATTTAACATTTTCTTGGGTGGGGGGTTGCTTGGTATATAACCCTAGTAGATCTGCATTTTCCCTCAAATGGACAACTTTCTTTATCTCCACAATTAGAGAAGGGTTCCATAACATGTTCGTTGTTTATCCCAGATAACTTACTTAAAATAAGTTTATTATGAGAGTTGATAATTTTGTACATATTATTGGTGCAGGAATAGCTAATTTTAATCATTTTCCTATTGATTTGTTTGCCTATTTGTTTCTTGTTTTTTTTTTAACCCATTAACTGCCATGAGTCCCATTTGGTAATCTGTTAAAATTAAACTCACTACATGTTATTCCTTGTATTTACATTGAATTGCTTACATAGATTGCATTTGCAGAAGTATATTTTACAACACTTAGCCTTTAAAGTTTTTATCATTAGCCATAAGAAGACACTTTGTCCTAATTTTACATTTCACGAGTAGAAAAATGACTATTTTGAAAAATATTTTTTTATTATTTCTAATCAATATTTTTTGATCTTTTATACACATATATATTTGATGTTCTAGTTTCTATAAAAATAACAATAGTAACTACTGAAATTAAACATAAGGAATAACTCCTAAGACACCTAACTGGGCCAAAAATGCACATTAAAAAAATTTGGCAGTTAATGGGTTAATATAACTTGATTTAACTTATCTTTAAAGTTAAAAAGGGATAATTTATTTTAACTCAAATTTTTTTTATTCTTTAATATAAAATTTTTAATTATATTTTAACTTAAATTTAATATAAATTATCTAAAAATGATTTATTTAGAAACTTTTTAATAGATCTCATTAAGTATAATTTGTTATTTTTAAGTTGGAACCTAACTTTTTTTATATATATAATTAAAATTTTATATAAAACTCTTTTCATCCCTCTTTTAGTTTCAATTTAAGATCTAATTCTTCATATAACTCCAATTTAATGTCATAAGGTTAATATCTGGGTTAATTTTATAAAACCTCTTCCCTTTAAAGCTAATATCTTCAACCCTCCCTTTACCACCTACTCGGGCATTTCGTTTAACTGAAACATCAAAATGGATAAATTCTGTATTAATTTTTCGACTGTTGTCAAAGTTAAATTTTAAATTTCTAATTCTGACACAGAGTCTATACACTGGGGTTGAATAAGACTAACATACTTCTCATTGGTTGAAGTAGTTCTAATCCCCTCCCATATGAGGTAATTTTGAATTTTGTTGTGTAATTTTTAGGCTCTGTTATAATAAATACATTAAGCTCTTTTTGTGGATCAGTTTTAATATTATTAGGATCTACTTGGATTATATACCAACGGATTTATTACCTGTACTATATATATATATGTGCATGGATGGATGGATGGATTCTCATGTCGTGAGTCAACGCATGAGTATTCCATTGGCACATTACCCTTATATGAGAGTAGAAGATTCATCTTGTGTCATAAAATGACGACCATCTGAAATTTAAGTGATAAAGGTTTGTGCATTCCCACTTCCACTCTCATGTCCAATGCCTGCCATCTACTTTCTGGTGTAAAGATGCAGGTTATATTTCAGAGTGACCTTCCCCTAGATTGGTTACATTGCAATGCTTCAGAGCCCCTATCTGCCCATCAAGTTTTGCTTCCAAGCTGGTGCTGAATTCAGAGTTTTCATTCTCCTAGACCAGTTGCCACCCAAGGCTATAGAACCCAGTCTGTCCTGTTATTTACCCATAGCTGGCGGGAGAAGAAGAGGATTCATATCTTTCCCAAGGGTATTAGCACATAAGTGAATGTAATGGAACTGATTGGAATTCAAACTCAGTTCTTTGATTCTTCAGTCCTAGCACATCTATTACTCCACTGTGCCTCCTTTATATATATATATATATATATATATATATATATATATATATATATATATAATCAATTCACTGGACTACTAGGAGTGAAAAAGAAAATGAAAAGAGTTTTTGAAAGAACCAGAAACTATAACTATTATAATAATTAATTAATAATAATGAAGCAATGTTTCAGTTTCATGCCGGATGTGCTTCATTTGTTTTGATGTGTTTATAACCAATACAGTTGTTTTTTCATTACAAAACAATGTTTGTACAAAGACTTATAAGTTTTTTGTAGATTTATATATCTTTGTACTTGAAAAAAATTTTTAATATAGTTTGAAGACAGACATTCTGTTAAAATGTTGTTTAACATTGTTTTTTGTTTTCTTTTTCTCAAATTGAAATCTTCTCTGTATAATTATTATTATTATTGTTGTACACTGCTTTAAGTTGTTGTTCTCATCATAATTGCAATATTTTGATCATTGTGCCACTCATATTTGACAACTGAGGAATTTCAAACGGAGTCATTCAGTCAATCCACAAAACCTGTATCAAAAGTAACTTAGTAACCAAACTTTCTTTCCTTTCTCTTTCCTTTTTAAAAAGAACATTTTGAACTGAATTCTGAAATAAGTCAGTGTTGCAGTTGTCTCAAGTTGTTTGTAAAACTTCATTTCAGTCCAATTTCTAAAAACTGAGAAGGAGTGTGAACTGGGTGATAGGCCAAACTATCTACTGCTATTATATAGTTTTATTTAATTTTCTTTTTTGTCAGATATTTTCAACATTTGGATATTTTTTCTCATAATTGTAATTTTTTTTTTTAAAGTAAATTTATCATTTGTGCAGAAAGGGCTGGACTTATATAAATCTTGTTATTTTTATATTTTGATGACAAATTTTATACTAAAATAAGTTTAAAAAAGAAGCAGGGACAATGCAAGATAAAAACATACATACAGTAGACCAATAGGTACTGAAAAGTTCTCAGGAAAACCCATTTCCCAAAATGGATGAGAATTATTTAGTATCCACACACACAATATATGCATGTGCATGAACATGCAAAAGGATAGTACCAATATTGCAGTTCCACTTATTGGCAATTATCCCAAACAGCAAAAATTTAATATTAAAAACATTTATGAAAGACTAAAACTACTTTGTTTTACACTCCATTGAAATGTATTTTGCCCCCCCAAAAAAAAAAAGAAGATACCTCTATATACCATGTCCTGAGAGGAAATGCTCAAATTTGCTTCATGAGACAAATATATTTTCTAGTGGGTTGGAATAGTTCTATCCCCTATGTCATCCAATGAGTATATAGGAAAATATTACAAATTAAAGCCTCCTATTGGCAGATGTTGATAGCATTGAGTTTGGATCTTCCTATCAATAACCAATAATTATTATTTTTTTTTTAATTATAACAGCTGAGTGGTTTCATTATCATAAGAGTTGTTTTGACTTGAGATGCACTACAAATCAGTGTGATTTTTCATTTTCAGCACTTTCATAAATAAATTATCAATCCTCTCTAAGTCTGTGCTTCATGTCTTTCAAGCTTTTCAATATTTTTATGGGGAATGATGGAATTTTATTGATAATTCTTTTAATGTCATTGTTCAATGTGTATATTATGATTGTTCATCCAATGTCTTTGGATGTTATTCTTCCATTTGGTATGAAAAAAACAATTTCCATAATACTTAGTGCATTTCCAAAGTGATTAACTTGTGCTGTTAAACTTAATATCAAATCATTCTTTGATTATGGTTTCTTGGAGACAACATATATTAATGTTATAACTGTCAATATCCCATGCCAATAATTCCTACTTATTTTTTTTCCACAAGTGTTCTAATATTAAATGCCCTGATGATCAAATGTTTATTTGTAATTGAAGGCATTTACAAAGTTTTGAATAAGAAATTACCAATATTTCATGATTAACACTGAAGTCAATGAGTGCTATTCAACCCCCACCAGTTATAGACATTTGCTTACAAATTCAGATGCCATTTTACCAGACAGCTATTTGTAACAAAGCAAAATAATGGATTATTTACAAAGGTCCAGCCTCTGCTACCAAACCTCCAAGATAAAATAGCAAGCATTACTTTCAGAACAACTCTTTTGTGATGTGTGTGTGTGTGTGTGTGTGTGTGTGTGTGTGTGTGTGTGTCTAGGGGCACATGACTAAGTGGTTAGAATGTTCACTTTGTGGCCATGGAAGTAAGCAATACCAGTGCGAAAACTAAACCACGGGTTAATCTAAAACTTGAAAATGAATTTAAGAGCAATACTAGATTGACAGCAAAGTCATCAATTTTTCAGTTGAAATGGCTAGATATAAGCATATGTTATATGCAAACAGCTTTTTTTTCTTGCAATTCTCACTTGTGGAACTCTTCTGGCCTCTTGCTTCCAACCAACTTTGATCTTCAAAAATTTAAATTCAATGTCAATTGTTATCTTTTGTCTTCCTAATTCCTGTTCTTTTATTGTTCTCTCTTCTTAATGTTTTGCTTTTTCTCATTCTTTCACACTCAGTAACCCCCTTGCACCTTATGGCTTTATTGCTTTGCTTGAGGCAAAGTGATTATAAAAAAACTCACTTGAATCTTGTTTTTCATTCATGTATACATCTCTTACACATTTTCTATTGGATTAAAATCTGGAAATGCCAGAAGGCTTTTCATTAATTAGGTGCCTTTGAATTTTTTGGGTCAAAGTGAGAAATAGTCAGCTTTGCCAAAAGCTAAGAATCATTGACTTGCATGAATATGCTGGCTTCTTGGCAGTAAGCTGAACTACAAAAAAGAACAACTCTTTCCCAATAAAATTTAATTTATCTTGATATTATCAGTTTTGAAAGGAATTCTCTTTCCATCACTGTTGCTTATATACTTCATTCATGATATTCTTAGCATCTTTCTGTAGAACAACATTTCTATTGGCTCAAGTCTATCCATCTGTAAAGAAATTGCCCAGCATTCATTGCCATATAGTAGAACATATTATGTAGCAGTTCAGCATTCTTTTCTTTGTTTCTACTAAAATTTTCAACATAATACTTTTAGCTTTTGCAATGCATCTTTCACTATTCCAATGTGCTTTCAGATTTTGATATCAGATTTTCTGTCCTCTGTTAAAACATTTCCCAGATATTTAAATTTCTATACTTATTTGATTTTGACATCTCCAATTCATATCTCACATCTTTGGATTCTTCTGTTGCTGACAACCACACATTCTGCTTTTTTACAATTGGTTAATCCTTTTTTCTTGCTTTCCTTTACAACCTTGTCTAGAAGGTCCCGTAGTTTATCTTTGGTATATCATTAACAGTGTTATCTGCAGATCTTAAATTGTTAAGATTGTGGCCACAGATAAATTTTGGTAATATCTCTTCTCACTGCAAGGGTTGAATAAATCCAATTAGAAGAACCATCTTTGTTTTATGTCCTTTTCTATTTTTGCATACTTATTCATTTTCAAGATTATTCTAATGTCCTTCCCAAATAAAGTTGTATTGTATCTTATCAAATGCTTTTTGTGTAATCTATGAAACATAAGTATATGTGCTTTGGCACTTGTCTTGCTCTCTCCAAAAGCATTCTAATCATAAGTATAACATTTTTTTATTCCAGTTTCTTTGACAAAACTACACTGTTTATGTACTAATTCTGGTCTAATTCTGCTTCACACTATTTGTCAGAATTCAGATTATAAACTTGGTTATATTATAAACATATGAGACCTTAACATAGCTTTCCACCAACCAGCCAATGATTACTTCATGTATTTCTGTTCTTGTTCATGTTAGTATGCACTGACAACTGGGAAAGGACTGCTGCATGTTCACAAGGTAATGAAGATGGAAAATAAACTAAAAAATAAAATAGTGTGAATGCAAATCATGTTTCCAATATCATATTTAGGTTTTATTCAGGGTCTCACTTGTTCATTTGGGTAGGTAGGTAGATGAAACTTGGGGCAAATTCTGCTATGTCAGTCTAATTGCTTAGCTTTTCCCCCCACCTACCAACCTCTGCTTATTTATGACATGCAATTGGCAATACAAACAGTATCAGAATTAAATTATAAACTGAAATAAACATTTACAGAGGGGCTTCATATAGCATACATTAAATTAACAAAAATCCAATCTATGAGTGAATTTGTTGAAGTATACACCAACAACATCAGGAGATTAAGGTTTTGTAGGATACAGGTTGAAAAGAATTGTTAAACTAGCCTTCACAACAAGATTCCTATCTTGTATGTAGGTCACTCTTCAGGAACTGTCTGGCATAGAAAATATGGAAGAAACTGAACTCATAACAGCTGCAAAGATGTTAGCTAAGAGCGGTTGGTGGATAGAAGATAGGTTCGTCTATCATCTGGTTCACACTTTTTTTACAATCTTTTGAACAGGAGTAAAGGTTTATCTCTCATTTTCTATTTAGAATTGGGTTTCCAGTTCCTTCTCTTAAAGTCTCTTTCACTCCCAGTAACCCCTTTCATGTTAGTGGCATTATCACCTTGCTTGGGTTGAATGGATTAAAAAGCATGACTTTGTGCAAATAGTTCATCTAGGGAAGGGACCAAATTATCTATAACTTCTTATAAATTGTTTCCAATGTAAAAGAAAACAAATCTACACAAGGGACAGTGTGTTCCTTGCATAGATCAGAAGTGACTTCCTCATTCTCAACCATTATTCAAAATAAACCAGCAACAGGATATGCTCTATGTCCAGTTTGGTTGTCACTTGGTCTCCAAAACCCCACCCCTATCCACACATTTACTCTTCAGTTTCCCTTTGGTCAAAGTAGATGCCACATAGAAGACTGGTAGACTTTGGCATTAGATAAACATCTACTGGCTTTAAAACAAACACTTAAGATCAAGATTAATGAAAAAAAAAAAAAAGTAACACTTTCCTCTTCTACATAGGTATCGCAATCACAGTGTCATATGTAGCTGATTGTCCAAAGGAGCTTGCATTCATTTGCTCCTACTTCTTAGGCAGTGTTATGAAGATAGATATACAAAAGTCTTCTGGTATGTCACCAGTGTCATACAATTCATTTATTATTTTCATAATGAGGTCAATATCATCTAATGCTGACAGTATTTCTATTACAATCTCATCTAGTGCTGCTGCTTTGTCCCTGTACATCGTGTCTAGTGCAGATCTTACTTCACTACTTGGGTTAAAAAGGAAAAAAACAAAAAAACTATGGTGTCTTCCTTGATGAATTTCATCTTATCAAGAAACTAATTAGACAACTGGAAAGGATCAGTATAAAAATAAGTAGATACAATATGTCTGTATTATTCCATGAAACATATTTGAATTATGCTATATATATATATATATATATATATATATATATATAATGTGCACATTCCAACCTTGACATATTCCTTTTGATTTTTTTTTCCTTATTTTTTGATAAATGTGAAGAGGTGGAAAACAGATTTCCGCAGACTTGGTTTTATAAATATTTAAAAAATTGTTTGTTTTTTTTTTCTCTCTCCCCTGTTGCTTGCTGGAAGTGCATTGGATTCACTTTTTTCATTTACTTTTAAGCAGGGGAAAAATGCACCTGATTAGCAGGCATCTGCAAATCCTGGAAAACCTCAGGATGTTACTAGGGAAATAGATTCATTTGAAAACAAAATTTGTTTTTGGTTTCTTCCTTGGAAAAAGCAAGAGATAGGTGACTAATTTGTGAAAGGTGGGGGAATGAACAATTAAAGAAGGTAAAAGTATAGAATGATAATAAATATGAGAAATAATTAAGCAGAACAAGAAAATGAAAGGGAATGAAAATGGTGAGAAAAGAAAATTATTTACTTTCATTCTTTTAAATATAAAAAATAAAATAAACATGCATAAAAAAAAGAATATGACAGATATTCATGAATTTCTTGGGGGGTTGTTGTGAGTGTATGCTGGTAAGGGTGTTTAGTAGGAAATCAAGTGTCTCCTGATATATTTACCCCACAACAAAAATGGTGGACTCAGAATGTGAGTCCTGGTAATAAAACAGAGAGGTAACAATAAAACTATATATATATATATATATATATATATATATATATATATTTCGTAGAGAATACTGTTTCGCTGTATCACAGCTCCTCAGTGCAACTAGACACATCCGAATGCCTCAAGGCCGGATTGAAACCCAACCAGTTTGGTGTCAGAGTTTCTACCACTGAGCTATCTTTACTTGACAGAGAGAAACAAGTATGTATTAACAAAAGTATACACAGACAATAGAATATTGTTGTGTTTTACAAAACAATGAATTTGAAAGAAGAAAATATTTAAACTAGTGAATTGTGTATGTGTAGTTTGGTGTAATAGAAAGTCCTAGAGAAAATGAAGTGAAAGTTGTGTACTTGTGTGCCTTCCCAGTGGTAAAACATTTTCCTCATTCAAAGTACATCTTACCATCCCTAAATGAAAAAGAAAAAAAAATGACCATGACAGAGGATGTCAATGCCTATTTATAGACTTAGAGAGTGTCCCCTAGTGGCATTTTTTTTAAGAAAAGTAAGTGAGATAACTCCACAGGGGTTACAGAGAATCTAAGGGGGAAATTTATAAGACAAAGCAGTATAAATTTGTCAGGCACAAGTTGTTCAGTTTTAGAAAAATCTATTTACACAAAGGTTTATTTTTTTTTACATTTTTTTCTAAAAAACTTTTCTCGAAAATCGCATAATATAAACTATCAGAAAAATTATTTGAAATAGAAATCGGACTGAAATGAAGTTTTAAAACCAACTTGGAATAACTGCAACACTGACTTATTTCAGAATTCTGTTCAACATTTGTTCAAAATGTTCTTCTAAAAAGGAAAGAGAAAAGAAAGTAAGTTTGATTACTAAGTCACTTGTGATACAGGTTTTGTGGATTGAATGAAATATTAGAATTTAATTTGAGAATCACTATCAAAATGTTTTATAAGTTCATGTTCTAGTCTCTTTTCTGATCTTTGTTTTGACTTTCACCTCTGCTTTCAAATCTGGCTTGAGATAATATATTTTCTGACAAATGAGAGAGCTGGAAAATATAAAAAAAGAACTTGACCACCCCTGCCATAGTGTCATAAAGTCAGTGGGGTAATGCTTACAACTTATCAGACCCTTGCTTCCAAAAACCAGCTCCAAAAACTATGATTTTTATCAGAAATAATATATTTTCTGACAAATGAGAGGGCCAGGAAAGTGCATAGAAATTTTAGAGGGAAAAGTTCCTGATATTTCTGAAGCTTCTAATCTTGATAAATATGGAGAATATGTGCCTTTTTGTCAGTGAGTATTGGAGTATTTTTGTCTGTGATAACATCAAGTTGATAACAGTAACACCGGTCACCTTTGGAACCTGTTTCAAGGAAGAAATTTACATGCTGGGCTCTAAAGACAGAATGTCAGCCCTCTACTAAAACTACTAAAGATCTTCCTAGTACCTTGAAATACCTGTCATCAGCCTTCAAACTCGCTCAACTACAAACTACAGATCTTCCAATTGTTTTTCCTTCAACAAGAGCTCTGAAGAAATCTTATGTGAGTGTTAATCCCTTAAGAAAAATTTACTTGCTTAAAGAAATTTTAGGTGCTCCGAGAAATATTTTGAACAAGCCTTTATATGAACACTTTCTTCTTTAAAGGAATTTTTTTCCCTTTCTTTCTCTCATATTTTGTATATATATCTCTTCAGTTTTTGTGTATATAAATATTTTCTTCTTCTGTTGTTACACACCAAGCAGGGGTTTGAGTCTTTATTCTTCTGCCTAGAAAAGAGAATTGTCCACTCTAAACTTTCAAGCTGTTGTTGCTTTTATCGATTCTGTCACCTGTAACCATAACTCTTTCATGTGGGAAAGCCAAGACAAATTTCCCACAGATGTGAACACCAATTTGAATAAAGTAGTGTATAATAATTATACCTTGTTTGCTGTTTAGGATTGGGGTTTCCGGTTCCTTCTAAAGTCTACGTCAACTCTATATTCTAACATCTCCACCTAAACTCTGAAACTGAATTTCCTATTTACACACTCCTTCCCAGTCTTTTGAACAGAAGTAGAGGTTTATGTCATGAGGCAAAATGATTTTAAAAAAAAAAAAAAATAAATAAATAAATAAACTCCTGATGAGCATCTGAATTGCTGCCTTAGTCTGTACTGATCCTGTTGGCCCAACAATGATACCTCCCAGTGCTTCTACCACATCGATCTCCAACAGCATATCAAATGCCAGTGGTTTGCCATGCACCACCAGAACATCAACTTTGGCATTATCGCCTTTGTCCATGTATATTGTGACTACTCCAACACCACCACATGCATGGGACTTGCCTGCAACTGTTGCGATGTCCACCCTTGCACTCATCCAGGATTGACACTGATCTGTATCTACTATTGACTGTGAGCAGCTCATGTCAATTAGCGTCGAACACTGTGTCTGTCAACATAGATGCTGGTCTCTGGGAGCACTGCATTTACATCCTCATCCCCTGGCCTGTTTCCCAAACAGTACTGGGCCCAAGGCCCAGTGTCCAACTTTGCAGCATCAGTAGCAATGTGTTCCATGCTTTTGTCAGTCTTTTGCTGTGTGACCCTTGCTGCTGCCTTTGTAGCAGGTTACACTGGCACTGGGGCCACTCCTAGTATGAACTATAGTATTACTACAGGGTGGCTGTGACTACATCTTGGCTTTGGCTCCCCAGTCGTCAACATTCTTGCTTGTGCTATCAGGTCCCCCATAGGCAGGGTCTCAATGTTTGGCACCTGTTGAAGTCTGATGGAGATAGTATCAAGGAACCCAGATGAAAGTCAGTTTATTGAGTCTTTCCAGCCCAACTCTCTTGAACCCAGCCAATCAGACCAAGTGCCTGATCCTGTTTGCATAAATGTCCACCTGCTTGCCAGTCCACTTGGCCATGGTCAGTTTCCTGTAGGATGCGAATGCACCATTGGTGAACACCACCTTCAACAGAGCCTCTATCTGATATATATTCCTTTGGTAGTCTTCATCGATCTACATGTAGTGAGCCAGTGTATCCCCCTCCAGATACAATGGTAGCAGACTTGCTACATCATCCACCAGATGAAGTCTCGCCACCAACATCACCTTTTTCATCCACCTGATTTGCATTGAGCACAAACTCTTACTGCCATCCCAACAAATACTTGCCTCCTTTATGTGTTTTTCCAAGTGCTGATGCTGGTACAGTTTGCCTCGCACACAATTTGCTCATCTTATGTGCAAATTTAGGCTATGCCACTCTGGTCCTCTTGAACCTCTGAGGTAATTCTCCAGCACAAACATTTTAAAAACTAATACAATTTTATTAAAACTAATGCAATATTTATCATTTACCAATTTATAAAAGAAATAAATATGAAAACAATTTTTATTCACAAATTTATAAACATTTACTAAATTATCAAAATATGTGAACCAACTATAAGGGAATCCTTATTATTTTCCATTTTATAAAGTTTGAATCAATTGGCAATTAGCCAATGTTTCGCCAACCATTCCAATAGTGTTTATTATTTTTGTTGTAAATTCTCAAGAATGAAGAAAATGGTTTAAATTCACTTTCATATGATTAGGTTTTATTACAATTCAAATCATCACTTTTCAAAGGAAAAATTGCCAAAGAGTGAAGGTAGTTAAAATGATAGCAGTCAAAGAGAGAAAACTGTTCTTGTGATACACTGTGTTTTCATGGGCACGAAGGTTAAAGTTTGCCAAAATTTCTAACTTAGCAAATATGGCATAATGTAGTGTAAAATAATTCCTCATTTCAGAATTTCAAACAGATGCTTAACTGATTAAACAGCATGCAAATTTGTTTAATATCTGTCTATATCTCTGAGATGAGGTATTATCATTACTTTCATTATTTGGACTGTTATCCTCGTCTTCATTGCCATATTCACAACATTTCGACCATTGTATACTCCAGCCTTCTTCAGGTGATTGTAATTTCAAACTGAACCCTTTATTTCATTGTGAATATGCCAATGAAGATGAGGATTACAGTCCAAATAGTGTAAGTAATGCAAACTTGTTCATTGATATGCACAATTCACAAATATTTAATCAATCTTATGTATAAATTTCTGCAATGAATTATTTACACTATTTACATTCGGACTATTGTCCTCGTCTTTGTTGTTATTACAATGTTTCAATCATTGTGCCCTTCATCAGGGGTATAGCGATCTGGGTAACCTACAGGGAATTCTGAACTTTAATCCACTTTTATACTTTTGATCCATTAGGCTACAGGACAATTGCTTAATGGATTAAAGTGTTGGTTTGTGAATTTGGTGACATAGTAATTAGTTCAATCATTGGGCTAGGCAGTAAGTATTTGGACTCGGTGGAAATAGTCAAGCAATAACTGAGCAGTACTAAAAATAAGAACTAGATTAGATATCCATAACCATGTGCAGTAGAACTAGAACAGTCTACCCCTGTAGATTAAATAAAGGGTTCAGTTTGGAATTACCTTTAGGTTACTTAGATCAATATACACCTGATGAAGGATAGAAGGCACAATGGCCAAAACATTGTGATAACAACAACAAAGATGAGGAATATAATCCGAATCTAAATAGCGTATGTAATGAAACTCTGCAAAGCAAGATAACATCAAAATGCATCCAAGTGAAGATTAATTTTTAATTTAAAAAACAATTGTGCATTGTCTTTATTGCACAATATTACAATCCCAGATTTAATAATTACTATATTTACTGGACTTAGAGACATGTTTTAGAAGTATTATTTTTAACTACTGCTTGTCCAGATCAAACTGCACAGCTTGAGCTACAACCTTTTATTATATGACCTTGCAGAATAGTCTTAATTTTTATTTACATGAAATACTCACTTCTTCAGTCGTCTTGTCCCTTGTCCATTTAAAGATGATAGTATTGAGTAGCATATAACAGAGAGATGTCACCATGAATATGATGAAAATTTTCTCATGGATAGCTGAAAGTAGATGAAAAAGAATTGGATAAGAAGATACAGATTGTAACTGCTACAAAGCTGCTTCCATTCAATGTATATACATTATATTCAATTATTTAATGTCAGGGTTTTTAATAAGAATTTTCACTTTATAACAGTTAATATAGTCATTCAATATTTCATTCACTCATAATTTAGATTTTAATCTAATTTAATTGTCGCATTAATTTTTTTTTTATTAAAATAGATCTTAAGTTCTTTATAATAATTATAGTCTAAAATTAAAATTTGTACTGGGATCAAATTGGCAGCATACAGATAGAAAATGAGTAGATACACAAATAGAAAGGGATGTAAGACAAGGCTGTATCTTTTCCACAAATCTGTTTAGCCTGTACAGTGAGATTATTCCAAGGGAGCTAGAGAACAGGAATTATCATCATGAGGCAAAATCTTAGTATGAAATACTCAGATAACACTGTGTTAATGGCTGACACAAAAAGAAAACTACAGGACCTCCTAGACAAGATAGGAAAGCGAGAAGAAAGGACTCACTATCAAATGTAAGAAGACAGAATGTATGGTTTTTTAGCAAAAGAAAAAGCCCAAGATGCAAACCACGAATTTGGTGGGGGATGTTAACTTTAAACAATTACAAAGTTTAAATATCTGGGAAGTGCTTTAACAGAGGATGGAAAATGTGATAACATACGTACATTAATGAAAAATGCATCCCAAAAGATAAAGTATTAAGAAATAGGAAAATTTTATTAGAAATAAATTCTGCTTAATTTCTATGGAGACATCAATCCTCTCATATGGCAATGGATTTCTTTTTTCCTGAATAGGAGTAGATAAATTTGCTTAGTGTTCAGTTTACACTTCTCCCCAGTCTTCTGAACAGGAGTATCCTTTGTTTCCTGTTCAGGATTGGATTTCTGGTTCCTTCTAAAGTCTACTTCAACACCATACTTCTAACATCTCTACTGAAACTGAAATTTTGTTTACTATTTGTTTTTTTTTTTTCCTTTAAAAATAGATAGGTTTGCCTATTGCTTGTTCACACTCCTCTCCAGTCTTTTGAACAGGAGCAGAGGTTTATCCCTTGTTTCCTGTTCCTTCTAAAGTCTTCTCATTCTCTTTCACTCCCAGTAACTCCTTGTGTCTTAGTGGCATTACTGCCTTGCTTGGAGTGAATTGATTTAAAAAAAAAAAAAAAAAAAGACATTCAAATTAGGACACATTAATATAACATATTCCATTAATTATTTTAAACAAAATAAAACTGTCTTTTTAATGAAAATTATTAATAAGATGTGATATCCCATTTGAGTAAGTATCAACTTAAAATTTAATTAATTTATAATTTATGGAGATGAAAATAACTGCATTTAAAAAATATACCAAATTATTAAACTGCAAAGATTCAGTTCAAGTATGCATAATTATTAAATTATATGCTCTTTAAGTAATTTGTTAGATTACCACTGCTGATCATAATTATGGGTAGCAGGACTTTGGAAAGGCTCAGTCTCTTTTCCCTTTGACTTTGGGAGCAACAACACAGGCTCCCTCTCTAATACATGGCATGTAAGTACTTCGGAGACATCAAATGAAGATGATGTTGAACTATCACTAACTTCAATGATGAACTTCATTTCTTTCTTTACTCTTTTGCATCATTTTTTTTTTATACATTCATTTTAGTTTGTTTAAATTCCAGGTCTTGTATCTTTTTTTTTAACCTGGACTCATAAGAGTTTGCCAAATATTGTTTGTGGGACAAATAATACCAGATGTTATAAAATGATAATTCTTTCCCATCTGCAACAAATACCCTCCAGAATTAAGCTGATCGTTTTTCTGATGAATATTCAAAATGCATTTAAAAAATCCAAGGCAATGTCATTAAGAAAACTTCCAGTGTCTAATTTATTCCTTGTCATGTAAACTGGACTTTTATATATATTAGTCCAAATGGAAAAGCTTCTGTTAATTTTAATCCTCATCACAAAAATTCAGTAATAAATCTGCATGTTTACATTTGTGTATAATCCACAAGAACCCACACATCTAATTTGTCATGTGCATAAAAATGTCAATACATGTGAGCATATAGGGTGGTCTGAAAGTCTTGTCATCCACTAGCAAAACATAGCGAGAAAAATAGAACAAGTAATACAGCAATACCAAGCACATGTACTGGATTCAGTTTATTCACTTTCATTAATGCTGTCACACATCAAGAAGGTCTGTATGAACACCATTTTCATGGCACAAACTGATGCAGTGCCATGTCCTGTATGATATTTTACAAAGCTGTGCTTTGATTGTTGCAAAGGATCTCCAAACAACATCTGATTACCACAGAGTTTTGAAATAGAAAATTATACAGGGATGATAAGACATTCAGACCACCCTGTACATGCACACAGTCACCTAATTTATATGCCTTTATTTCCAAGTATTTTGTAACTTAACCTCAATTTAGAAACTGTTTTTATTTAGTGCTTTGAGAACTGTTAGGCAAGCTTGATATATTTGGGAAGAATATTAGAACAATTTAGAATTGATACTGGGAACAAACAGCTTGCATATGGACAGCAAATAAATTCAGTAAATATACAAAAATAGACAAGGATGTCTTTTCTCACTGGACTTATTCAACTTTCACAGTGAGGAGATTCTATGAGAATTAGAATTTCTACCAGGATTCATTATTAGCAGCTACACCTTGACATTAGATATGCAGGTGGCAGTGTTGATAGCAGACATAAAAAAGCAACTACAGATACTCCTAAAGAAGATATTAAAGGAAAGCAAGAAGAAAGGACTAAACATTAATTGTAAGAAGGTAGAATCTATGTTTGTCAGCAAAAAGAAGAGCCCAACAGGCAGATTACAAATTGGAGATGCTAAAATCAAGTAAATACAATATCTGGGAAGTGTTTTAACAGAGGACACAAAATGCAACACCAAAATCTGAACACGTATTGGGATAGAAAAAGTTGCCTTCCAAAGGCTAAGCTAAGTATTAAAAAAACAAGAAACTCATTAGAAACCAGGAAAAGAGTATTTTAACCATTATGTAATATCAGTCCACCTATATGGCAGTGAATGCTGGGTAATCTCTTCAACAAAAACGCCATTCTACAGAAGGTTGCTTAGAATACCATGAATTGAACATGGGAGCAACGACGGAATTTTAGAGAATATGGAAACAAAAAGTCACTTCTACTTCATATCAGAAAGAGAGAATTGAAATTTCTAGAGTACATAATGAAGAAAGAGGGCTTAGAAAATTTGACACTCACAGGACATACTGAAGCCAACAAGGACTGATAAAAGCAGTGCATAACCTACATAATGAGCTTGTGTAAATGGTTGGCAGAAAAGGAATTAGGAGTGATAGTGAAAAGACAAATTTTACTAAGAGCTACAAAGGATGGGAAATTGTGGAGAGCCATGATCACCTACACCCTGAAAGGACTATGCACATAGAAGAAAATTCATTTTAATGATTTCATTTCTTTTTTTCCTATTATAATAAAAATTATATTTAATTTGTAGGGTTTTGTTTATTGCCAGAGAATGATTAAATCAGCATCAATTATGACTGGATATTTTTTTTAAGAGCAACATGAAACAGCAAAATGTGTCGTAAAATAACTTTGGCAGCAGAAAACAGAAATGATCAAGAGAAGAAGAGACAAAACCGGATTTCAAGTATTATAACAAAAATATCATTTTTTAAGCATTTTATACTAGCTATTGTGAAGCTAAAGCAAGCATATGTGGTCAGTAGAAAAGTTTGTAACATTTTTTTAATGAATTTCAAAAGACAATATCCACATATTTGTCCATAGATTTTACTATATATATATATATATATATATATATATATATATATATATATATATATATATATGCCATTTTGTTCCACCAACCTTTGCCATCTTTAAAGCAGCTTAATGATTCTATCCTCCCAGAATTTTGCATCTTTCTAGGTGATGAACTAATCTAAATTGTTTTTAGAGTCTTCCAAAGAACTGAAGTTCTTCCCATTAATCAAATTTTGTCATGATTGGAATAAGTGGTAATCTGAAGGTACAAGGTCAATGAGCACAAGGTGTGTAGTGTGACATGTCAACCACGCTGTACCAATTTCTGCTGGGTCTGCAAAAAGTCATAAGGCCAATTGGCCAATTCCAGATGCTTTTCATCATCAATTCCTGCCTTCTTTTATTAGTCCAACTGGGAACAGTACTCATCTGAATTCAACGTTTGATTTTACAGAAAGAGCTCATGATTCACTGTCCTTCCAATCTCATCTCATTTTCCCTCCAAGATCATTTTTTGTTCTATGTTGTTGTAAAACATCCACTTTATTGTTTGTAATCAATCTTTTCAAAAATGGGTTGTTTTTGTTGTCTTGGAGCTTTGAATTCTAGATGGAGATGTGGTTCATTAAATGTTTCCAATCATGAAACCCCCAAACATGATAATAATTCACATATCTAAGTGTTCTTTTCAAATCCTTTACAATCCTCGTACATATGAAGTATCTTGGAGATGTGCCTTATCATGTGACTTGGATTATTCATGATTGGTCTTCCAGATCAAAATTTCCATTTCTGAACTGAGTAAACCAATTACAAACTATATACACTTATTTTCTTTGATTTGTACAGCATTTTTTCATTTCCAAAAACAAAACAGCAGGAAACGACAAATATGCACCTCCTTTTTCCTGCATTTTTACTTTTAATATAACATTCAAAATGCATAATCCATACATAAATCATATATTAAGACATTGAAATGACATTATATAAATGTCAAATTTCAGTAACATGTGAAACGAAACTACATCTTCAAATGCCACCAATTGAAAAGTAGATTAACTTTGTTCTAACCAAATATAATTATGAAAATAAAAAAGGCATTTATTTTACATTTTATTCTTGTTAATGCACTTAATTCAGTAATGAATATTACTCCTATATATCAAACATTATACAGTGAAAATATTAGATCTAAATTCAGCTCATAGTTATATATCTGGCAATATTGATCCACCTTTATTCTTTTATGTGGCATATCTATTCAGGATGCGAGTGATCGTAGCTCTCCACAACTTTCTAACCTTTGTAGCTGTATGTCACCTTTATTCCTTAACATTTAGTTTTGGAGTACACAGAAAGGAGTAGGCAGAGACATACACAGAGAAAGGAAGGAGGTAGAAACAAAAATTGTGAAAACAATGAAAGAGAAAACCACTCAAGATAGGTTATGTTAAGGGGTAGTTTATATGGATAGGAGGGGAATATAATGGCTAACTCTAGACTTGAATAGGTTAAGATTGTAATGAACGGGGAAACATCCTCTTGGGAGTCTGTTCCACAGAGTGGTGGTTCATGGAAAGAAGCTGTTTGAATGGAACTTACTTCTTGCTGAAGGAATATGGAAGAAATGTGGATGGTTTGCTACTATGTAAGTGGCATGGTGGGTCCTAGCCATCAAGGTTAGTCCTAAGGCCTAATATTCTCTCAAGGTACAGTGTCTCCTCAAGGGGACATCTGTTCATCATGACTGGTAGTAGTTCGGAGGGGTCTGATTGGCAGTGATGAAATGTAACTAGTTTGGTTTTTGAGGCACTGAGTGTAACCAACCAGTTTTTCACCACTGGGAAGTTAGTGTTAGATTAGAAGAGAGACCATCTGTCAATTTCTGATCATCAAGAGTTTTAGAGGTGAGCCCGTATATCATCATATCATTGGCATAGATGTTTACAAATGATCAGAATATATTCTTAAGCAGATCATTTATATAAATCGGAAAGATGGTAGATTCAAGATGGTGCTCAATGACCTTCTAGTCTCAAAAAGCTTACTGATGATACTGAGGAAACTAATGAGTCTATACTGGAAGTGGGGAGGGTCACTCACCCATGATCTTGAGGACTGGGCATATGCTTGCCTCCTTCCACAGGCATAGGAAAGATTTCTCCTCCAAGCAGTTAAATAACTTTGCTTGTATCAGGGATAATTCTGGATTGATTTTCTTAAGGGCAATCACTGGAATTTTATCTGGGCCAGTGGCTTTTTTGGGGTCAAGGATTTGTTAAGTCCAGAGGCTTTTATTACTGAAATGAATATATTACTGAGACATGGGAAGTTGGGGAAGGGATGACTTTTATCATCTAACATTGAGTTTGAGGCAAAGATCAAAGCAAAGAGGATCACCCTGTCTGTTGAGGAAGATGTGACCTTAGGGCCATTTATAATAGTGGACACAACCACTTTGGCTCTGTTCATAATTTCATTGGTGATCTTCCCAAATTTGCAAGATCCAATTTGCTTCATTTTAAATTTGGCCTGGACAGCTTATGCATAGCTGCACTTGGCATTTTCCAGAACACTCTTACAGCAATTGCAGGCAGTTCTGAAAGAAATAAGGGCCAGATTACACTGCTCTTTGTGATAAATATTGAAGTAGTGGCTCCAGTGAGTTATAGCTGCAGCACATTCAGGCATGAACCTGGGCTGACTGTTCAGATTTTGCTTGGGGGGGGGGAGTATAAAACATTCCATTCCAGAAAAGATCCATTCTGAGATTAGGGCAGCAATTCTGGAGGCAGCATATTTAAAAAAGATTGGGAGAGGAGTAATGGATAGTGGCTCGGAGGAATTGGAGTGCCGAATTCAAATTCTAGTCAAATCCATTACATTCACTTATGTACTAATACCCTGGAGAAAGGTATGAATCCTCTTCTCCCCCCCAGCTATGGGTAAATAGCAGAACAGACCGGGTTCTATAGCCTTGGATGGCAACTGGTCTACTGCAGAAAGAAATAGCAACCTACAGTGTGAAAAAAATCTGCCTCATCAGTCATGTATCGAAAGATATATGATCGCCTAAGTGTGTATCATGCTTGGCACATAACTGACTGAAAGAGGAGATTCTGTCCTATAGGATCAAAAGCTGTCCCAGTCTGCCTTCGCATAGCAAAAAAACGTTCACAAATATATCAGAAGGAATATAGTGACATAACGAATTAAAAGTATAGAAAGTAAGAAACAGAAAAATTTCATTAGAAACAAAGAGTACTGAACTGTTATGTAATATCAGTCCTCCTATATGGTAGTAAATGCTGGACAATCACTGCACAGATGAAGAGACTTCAAGCAACAGAAACATGATTCTGTAGAAGCATGCTGATAAGTATCATAAACCAAACATGTGAGCAACAACAAAGTTTTAGAGAAAATGGAAACAAAATGTATATGTAGCATCAGAAAGAGAGAGAGAATTGAAATTTCTAGGGCACATAATGAGGGAAGAGAGCTTGGAAAATTTGATACTCACAAGAACAGGGAAAAACAATGCATAAACTCCCTAGCAAGCTTGAGTAAACAGATGGTAAACAAGGTTTGGGAGAGAGAGAAAAAAAAAATTATTAAAAGCTACAAAAGACAATAAAATGTCAAGAGTAATGATCACCAACATTCTGAAAGAACATGGTGCATAGAAGAAGCTGCTGCTAAAATTTCCATCGAAGAAAACAATTATATTAAATATGAAGAAGTTGATCTGAATACCAACTTTAGTGGCATACCTAAAAAGGTAGAAAGAGCACATTTTGTTTCCCATCTCAGAAGAATTTGATGAATAGAAATCTGCATGGGCATATACACACTTTATAATTTGCCTTGACTTTGACAATTAATCATGAGAATATTTTTGGACCATTCTTAAATTTAAAAATTTTGAGTATCTAACAATGTTTTAAAACATATTTGACTTGAAAAAAAATCCATCAAAGATTGAAACACATTGGTAAGGAATAATTTTCCTCTTGTTATATATATATATATATATATATATATATATCCCAGGTAAGATGAGAACAAATGAAGCATAATCCCACTCTACATTCCATTTAAAAAGGCTCAATACAGAAATTATATATATATATATATATATATATATTTATTTATTAAGAAAATATACCTACGTCTAAAGTGCAGCTTAAAGTTTTGCTGTTCTACCAACTCATCAGGCATGAATTATTCGTGGCTGATGAGTTGGTAGAACAACAAAACTCGAATGTAGGTAAATGTATATTTATTAATATATATATTTCTTAGCTCTGTCTAACCACATTGAGCACTGTTTTGTTTACACCTTAAATTAAGTTGAGTAAATCTTTATTTGCTTACCTGTGCATGCATGCTAATGCAAGTATCTATGGTTGGTAATATTTAGTTCTTTGATTTACCCATCTATATATATATATATATATATATACACACACACACACACGCAAGTAGGTACAGATATCCGAGTGTGCCAATCGGTAAGAATGCCAAAGATGATTATTCAGGTAGAGCCATATGGTCAATACTTTTGTGATCAATGAAAAAAGGCTCTTTGGATATTTTATACTTGCAACCTGAAACTTCCTTAGGAAGTTAAAACTTTAGAACTTTTTTATCAGTTATTTTACCTCAGTGATACACTTACTTTTTCTTTATATTTAGCAATGTTACAGATTTTAATGCTAAGTTTTTCTTCCCACACAGTTACTTGTTCACTGTAATATTGTATTATATATAAAATGTATGCCAGAATGATAAGTCATTAAGTCATATAACTAGCTTTCTGCAACATTAGATACTTATATGAACAAGTGTTCCTCATTTTTTCATATATATATATATATAAAGTTGACTTCAATGTTCACTTTTTTCACTTTTATATATATATATATATATATATATATATATATATATGACATTCATGATACAATGAATACCAAGTTAGTCTCATTGAACATTATTACATTATAGTGAGTTCAATCCTTATAGCCTTGTGTCAAACTAGGCTAAATTAAATTTAATGAAAATCTACATTACCACAAAGAAAATTAAATAACTTTAGCCTGATACAGTTACCTAATTTCTACTACCACAAGTTGATGTTTAAACCCATGTAAAAAAAGATTTCAAATTATTTTTTTTTCATGGCAGGCACACAGGAGATGCAACACTTAACCAATTTTAACTCTTCCACACCCAATTTTGGCACTGTGTCTGATGTAGATAAACTTAAGTCATTTTAAGAGTTTCCTGAGCTTCTAAGATAGGACAAAAATGTCTTAATTCTAGTTATTTGAAGAACTATATATATATATATATATGTATAAATAAAATGACGAAGACATTACTAAAATAAATCTATGTTGCTATATTTGAATCACAACCTTATTGAAAATCATTTGGTAAGTGATTATAGTAAAATTAACTGAAGTTAAAAGTTGGAGAATTATAGCAAGATCTGACATTTCTTTGCCAAAGCTTTTATTACAAAAGAAACTAACAGTTTATTAAGTCCAGGGCACTTTTACTCATGAGACCCAAAATCTGGCCCTTCTCCCCAGTGAAAATGCTTAAACATATCTACCCTTAATTGAATGATTTAACCATGAACCATCCTATAGATCACTCATGCCAAATTTGATTATTCAACTTTATTTTAAGAAAAGGCAGCAACCAAAAAAAAAAAAAAAAAAAAATTGCTTAAAGCTGAAACTGAGAAAAGTCACAATTTATTTATTATGAAAAGGCTGTATTCTTGACTAAATTTTGATTTATACTGTTTTAATTTTAGCTAATTAATTTTAATTGAAAGTACATATTTCTTTTCAAAAAACACTGTGCTATTGCAACAAGTGGGATGCATTCTTATAAATTAATAATACTGATTTTACAAAGAGAATAGTGACTGCTTAAAACACAGCCGTTTTTCAAGAAAATTTTGGCATAATCATTAAAATGGTAACATTTCTAATTCAATAGAACTTAAATAGATAAGCTTATTTAAAATCCGACACAAGAGGATACAGACCTTATATGGCAGAGATAGTTAAAAAAATAAAAAAAAATAATATGAGATTGGAAATGAAGAAGATGCACAAAGGAGACACAATCCAGAACTAGACTGGGCACAAAGGAGACACAATCCAAACACTGCTTTTATGCTATGCTATTGTCTAAAGGAGTAAGTAGATTTTCCATTAAAATCATATCAAGAAATTTTTTCAACTTACGATAGTTTTCTTTATTTGAAATGTAAGTTACACCAATAAGACTGGAATTTTCCATAATGTTCAGCCAGAAATTGACTTTTATGAGTGCCAGGAATAGTCCTTGATGTTGCTTCTGAATGTTCTGCAAGTAGCCCTTGTATAAGTTATAGTACATGAATGCTACTGCAAATCTGGGAGTGCAATGGAGAGCAATGCAGATGCGCCACACATAACGCTGGGGAGTGATGCCAGTAACTGCACTAATTGATGGAATGAAATTAGTAACCTGGAAAGAGAAAAAAAATATATATTAATAGACCTTTTAATATTATAACTGACACATTAACAATATAATCCATTATTTAGTTGTCAATCAAATGTTAAATGCTTGAAAAAGTTTTTTTTCAGATGTTAATTTCATGTTGAGTTATCCAAAAAGTATTGATATTTTTTGCACTAACATTTATGCTAGAAACAAAGAGTAAATTTTACTACAAAATGGTTGTTACATATTTTATAGATTCATATACAATTTGTTATTTTTAATCCATAAACAGATTTACATCTACGTTATTCTTAGAGTTCAAATTTGGATGCAAAGCAACTCAAACTGTATAAACAACAACCAAGCATTTGGCAATCATTCAGTACTGGTTTCAGTTTGATGATAATCTTAAAAGATCATGAATATCTATGAAAGAAGTTAGCCTTTGATGATGGCACACTAAGCTGTTTGATGTGACTTCCCTCTAACTTTTCTACAAATATTTTCATGGCAAATGTTCTCATGAGCTTTTTTTCATAGTGCCTTGACTACATGAATTTAAGTATCTTACAAGATTGGCAACTAGGTCCCCCTGTTTTACTGTTGAAGCATCTAAATGCAGCTATCAGTTCTATTCTAATAGTTTTTCTTGCACTTCTTGCCTGTGGAAATCTCTTCCAATTTCTTACTTCCCTGCCACCTACAACCTTCAAAAATTTAAATGCAATATCAACCACCATTATTTACATTATTTGGACTTTTGTCCTCATCTTTGTCGCCATATTTATTACATTTTGGCCCTTGTACACTCCGGCCTTCTTCAGGTGGTTGGAATGTCGAACTTAGCCCTTTATTTTGCTCACTGGGGTAGGCTGTTCTAGTTCCATGTGCCATGTTTTATGGATGTCAGTTATCAGTTATCTCCTGTTAATTTCCCTCTGAAACTTCTCCACTGTCTTAACCAAGTATTGAACTCACACTCTCTTGGTCCTGTCACTGGATCTAACCAACACTTTTATCCACAGTCCCATGTGTCCTCAAGGACTAGAACAGTCTACCCCAGTGAGTGAAATGAAGGGTTAAGTTTGACATTCCAACCATCTGAAGAAGGCATACAACAGCCGAAACGTTGTAATAAATATGGCGACAAAGATGAGGACAATAGTTTGAATAATGTACACAGATCAACCACCATCTTCTGCCCTCCTGAATCCTGTTCCTTTGTCCTTTTCATCACTAAAATCTTATTCTCTTTCACTCCCTGTAATCCCTTGCCTTATAATGGCATTATTGCCTTGCTTGGGGTGAAATGATTTAAAAAAAAAAAAAAAAATTTTTTTTTTTTTTTTTTACTATATGTAAAATATCTAAAAGTGCATTCAATATAAAACCTTTCATTAAACAGGTTTTTGTTGTTGTTTTAAATATCTTTATAAAAACACCATTACTCACTGGATGACCTAATATACCCATTTTCAACAAGTACAATATATTCCAACAAGCCTTATTAAGGAGACAATATTAAAAACTATCACCAAAATCTACACTTCCTCTCCAATCCAAATGGTAGTTTACTGTGAGCACATTAATGTTTTTCTTCAAGAGAAAAAAAAAAAGATAACCAGATAAATTCTTCAAGGAAAATAAGAAAAATCAAAAGGTAATGGTTGAAGTCATAAAAATTAAGACACTGGTCCTAATAATACTTGGGATAAGTTCTTTATATTCCTAAAAGTTCAAATATCTAAATATTTCAAAAGAAAAGGAAAGAGAAAAAAAAAATTAACAAACATTTTCCAGTTTCTCATCCATTATTCATAATAAATGATCTTCCCAAGTCAAAACATCACAAAAAACATCAAATGCTAGGATTTGAAAAAAAAAAAAAAAAAATTTCCAAAATTTCCTTAAATTAAAAAATCATAAAATCCTATTGTTAAAAATAACAACTGATAGTTGAAAGCATTCAAAACTACATATAGAAAACTTAAACTTGCTCAAAGCAAACCTTTATCTGATACAAAAAAATATCACAACAATCCTTTTCTCTTAAATAATATCACAACAATCCTTTTCTCTTAAATAATATCACAACAATCCTTTTCTCTTAAATAATATCACAACAATCCTTTTCTCTTAAATAATATCACAACAATCCTTTTCTCTTAAATAATATCACAACAATCCTTTTCTCTTAAATAATATCCACAACAATCCTTTTCTCTTAAATAATATCACAACAATCCTTTTCTCTTAAATAATATCACAACAATCCTTTTCTCTTAAATAATATCACAACAATCCTTTTCTCTTAAATAATATCACAACAATCCTTTTCTCTTAAATAATATCACAACAATCCTTTTATCTTAAATAATATCAAATAAACAATCCTTTTCTCTTAAATAATATCACAACAATCCTTTTCTCTTAAATAATATCACAACAATCCTTTTCTCTTAAATAATATCACAACAATCCTTTTCTCTTAAATAATATCACAACAATCCTTTTCTCTTAAATAATATCACAACAATCCTTTTCTCTTAAATAATATCACAACAATCCTTTTCTCTTAAATAATATCACAACAATCCTTTTCTCTTAAATAATATCACAACAATCCTTTTCTCTTAAATAATATCACAACAATCCTTTTCTCTTAAATAATATCACAACAATCCTTTTCTCTTAAATAATATCACAACAATCCTTTTCTCTTAAATAATATCACAACAATCCTTTTCTCTTAAATAATATCACAACAATCCTTTTCTCTTAAATAAAATTGTGTGTGTGTGTATATATATATATATATATATATATGCACAAATATACATGCATACATACGGTGCAATTGGTAAATTGCAGCCATTTTATATTTTTTAATTTTGCGCAGGCATATTGCTTTTGATTTTGTTGACTGCACAGTATAGTCGTATCTGTTGGGCACCACCTGTGAGAAAAAGAGTACTGGGCTACAATTCACTCTGCCAGAATTTGGAAACTGCATGCTGTACTGCTTGGCATTTGCACCATAAGTGCCAATACAAATATTTCCGAGTGTTTCAGTGTCAATCTGAGGACAGTGCAGATGATTTGGAAAGAGTTGAAGGAGTAATCTCATTGCTCTATCGCTACTTCCATGGAAGGTTCTGACAAACTATATTCTTTGGTTCCACCAATTCTAACCTTCATGGCTAGGATCTACCATGCCACTTACATTATAGAAACACAGTCCCTCCATATTCCATTGGTAAGAAGCAAGTTCCATTCAAACAGCTTCTTCCTGTGAACCACTGCTGTAGAACTGACTACCAACAAGAGGATATTTCCCTGATCACTACAATCTTAGCCAGTTCAAGCCTAGTAAGCCATTATCTTCTCCTATACATATAAACTACACCATAACATAACACTACCATGAGTTGCACCCTGGCCTTGTACAGGTTGAACCTTACTGTACAAAAAAAAAACAAAAAAAAAACAATATTAATTATTGACAGAATATAACTATTATCATGTCATGTCCTATAATCCATTAGTATCATTGTGTTACTACAGCAGTGGGTGGGTCTCGGAAAAAAAGTAGCCCATTCCTCTTCAGGCTGGTTTTGAATTCTCCTACAGTGGTTGCCACCTAAGTTTACAGAGCCCAATCTGCCCTACTATTAACCACAGCCTGGTGGGAAGACATGGATTCATACCCTTTCAAGGGTAAGTGCACAAAAGTAAATGCAATGGTTGGAATTTGAACATGCCTCACCAATCCCATTATCTACTATGCTATGTGCACATCCAAAACAGAGCTATTATATATCAATGTAAAAGAATTTTATTATAAAAAATACATTGAAAATCAAAAGGGAAGAGATTGACAGGAATTAAAGAAATGGTTGTTAAACAGTAAAGACAATACTGGATTCCTCCACATGTAGAAATAGATTCAACTAGATGATTTATATACGAGATCATAGGTAATGAGGCAGTGTAACTGTGGCAGCAATGAGATGGAACAGACTTCAACACCTTTTCACCACTGAATATTTGTTGGAGTCAGAAAGATTGAGTACTGTATCTCCCAGGTGGTAACTGTTTGAGGTTCTTCTCAGGCAACAGTAGCAAGGGCATATCAGAAATATGTAAATTACAGATGACATCAGCAGCACATGAAAAACCTGAGCATCCACAGGTGATTCAAAAACAGGACTACTGGTGATGACAAAGATAGTAACTACCTAATGAAAGATAATATTGCATCAAATCACCTAATTCAAAGCTATATCCACTCAACTGATCGGTCAATGCTCTATATGGTGTACCCTGTATGGGGGTTTTATAGCCATTAATTAACAAGGTTATTATTATTGGTACTAGAGCACCAGTAATTGTGCCCCAACTGAGCCTGAAAATATTGCCATTAGACCAAGGAAAACCAGCACTTATCACTTGTTCAGAGATGTCTCAGATCATTAGTTTATATCTATGCAGATGATATCACAGTTTATGGGTGCACCTACAAAAATCTAGATAAGAGCCTGGCGGCTGATCTCTCTTGATTTAGCTCTAACAGCTTGATGGAAAACAAACTGACTTGTAACATTCAATAACATGAAAACCAAGCTAATAACATTCCATCATCATAGTGTTGAATCTGAATTTTCTCCAGTCATGATGAATGGTTGCACTCTCAATGATGCTCTTGCCTTAAATTTCTAATACAACTAAAGTTCACCCCAGGTCTCAAATGAAACTCATAAAATCCATTGCTAAAAAGAAACTCATAAAATGGTCAGTTCCTTGTGCCATTCCAGAAAGTACCTGACTCTTGCCATGTTCAGAAGACAGAAACTGCTACTTTGTGGAACAGCTTTCCCAATCACTACAATCTTAGGACTAGGGTTAATCATTATCTATCTTATCATAATAATCTGTACTTACTTCCTCTTATATCAATACAATAACTTGAGTGGCTCTTTGGCTTTGTATTGGATGAACATTTAGAAGGAAAAAAGAAGACATTTCTAACTCTTTCAGGTAGAGCAAGGTGCTCATATTTACTGTTTGGTTTCTGTAAATGTTCAGGAAGCATTTAATGAATGTTTGTGGATGCAAATTTTCCCATGCAGAGGAAAAAGATATATCTCTTCTTAGTATACACTTTTATGTTAGGTTCCATTTTGTTAGACTGCTATTTATAATAAAGTAAAAATACTAAAGATCTGTCTCATGTTGTGGTGGACTAATACAATAAAATAGGAGGCTTTATATTTGAGGGCCACCCTGTGCATGTTTTAGTTGCCACTACTGAAATACATTTCACTGTTAACTATAATGCGCATGACAGCATTTATGTCATGTTTCAGTTAACTCTGCACAGCTTTCAAACCATTAAATGAAGAGCATCTTGAAATTCATAGCAAGTAATAGTGGCTATATTGAAATACGATATTTTATTGCTGAAAATTTGGTATGTCCAGCAAAACAGGCCTATTGTGCACTCTATATATGTTGTAGTTTCCATGAATATAGGTGTGTGTGTGTGTATATGATTATGGCAGTCACCTTATTGTTGAGTATGACCATCAAACAAGATTGTAAGACTCAGTAGTGACTTATAACATCAAGGATTACCTGTGCATGAAAATTTTAAAGTGGGAAGAGAGAGAGAGAGACACGTTTTCAATGTAATATCCTAAAATAAAGAATATTGCTCTACTTTGTATTGAGCCCTCTTTTAAATTAAATGTTACAAACGTTGAAATTGTGCTCTATTCATTCTTATCTTACCTGGAGATGATATATATATATGTATATACATACAAAAAAAAAAAAAAAATCAAATTTCAGTTAATAACTGTGTCAGGTTGTGTACTAGAGTTATTGATCTATCTTTGTGTGTGTGTATATATATATATATATATATATACACACACACACACACACATCTCTAACAGTCAATGAAAATATGTAAATGAAGCACTCAAATTCAACATTTACAAAAGGAAGTACAATGAATTACCTTTTTTTTATGTAGTGAGACAGGATGAAGAGAAACTATAAAGAAATATCATTACATACTTAGTTTTCTATTATTGTTCATCATTTCTTAATATTATGCTTTTCTACAAATTTATCAGGTCAAACCCAAAATCTTCTCGTAAACCATTCATTTAAGATGCTTGAAAGCAAAACAATAATTGAGAATCTACTTTTTTTTACCTTCCACTTCAAAAGTCAATATTTCAAGTAATTTCATCACTATTCAGTTGAGGTTGAGAGAAGATAGAGTATTAAACTCAATTTCATATTATTGACAGTGAACTTAAGAGAAATGTTCTCAGTCATTTGGTAAATTAAAATGAAAATAGATACAAGATAATACAAATATAAGTATTTTAGTAAGTCTGTGATGATAAAAATAGAAAAGAAAAAGAGAATAGCATTTATTCTGCACATTTTTCAATATGAACTCTTCCCTTATCAATACACTTGATGTATATTAAACAAAGTAAATGTAAGTGGCTACTGAAAAGTTCTCAGTCTGACCAAAAAGTAAGTTAAAATAAATTAATAAAAATTTATGTTTAGTTAGATTTTGGACAGTGTGTTCAGCTGAGAACATTTCAGAATGTCAGATAGAAGATCAGCTAATAGCTAAACATCAAGCTCCAAATTTTCTTATCTACCCATGTGTCCATCTTAATATACACATGCAAGATTTTGATTTAAACTGTTTTATAGTAATTTTAAAAATTTTGTTTATATAGATCACAATGTTCTTGAACATCTCACTAATATATATCAAACTAGCTTCTCTGCATGCACACATGACATAACACCCTGATGATGACATTGTGCTAATGTTGAAAGTACTTGGAATAAAATGAATAAGCATCAATATGGTAAATTCTTTCTTTCTTCCTTTAATAAGGATACTAAGAAACTTGTCCATAATTATGAGAGGATCATATTAAAAATAAGTGAAAAAAACTTGTCTGAATTAGTTAATGAGACATCTCTTATATATATATATATATATATATATATATATATATATATATATAATAAAGAGAAATAAAAAACATTAATAGAACCAATGAACAACTTACCAAAACCTAAATCTCTTATTCAGATAAAGTCTCAAACAAAAACAACAATACTGAAAAAGAAGAAAGGTGTAAAGGCAAACCTACATACTCAGTAAAGTGCTCAAAGCCTAGATTGTTAAGTATTTTTGGGTCTGTCTAAGCAGTGTTAAATCCTATGAAAGAATGGCCCTAGTCATAACCTGAGTTTCACATAATCTTCAGACAGCTTGAAGATATATATATATATATATATATATATATATCTCACACATACACACTATCATCTCGCAAAGTAAGATATATTCACTACTTGAAATCTTTGAAACAAAAATTTTAAATGAACATTTCATTCATAAATTGGCTTGTTATAGTTTAGGAATGTTTTACAAGTAGATGCCAACTCATTGAAGGCCATGTAAAATGCAATTTTTAAATTCTTTTCTGCACTATATAAGACAATATTCCTAAACAGAACTATTTTTGATACGAAAATCAAAACAATCCTTGAATAAAAGAACAGTAATAAAGGGCCATTAATTAATGAATTAAACTTTTTTAAAATCATTCTGAGCAGAGTGTGCTCAGGGATGATTCACAACTGAGGAAAATTATACTGAGAGGTGCCAGCATTTGTGAACTGTTGCCCAAGTCCATGCCCTCTCATTGCACTAGAGAGAGGGATCAGTGCTCACACCGAAGCCAGCACAACTGATGGTTGCATGGTCTTGGGGAATTTTTATTCCTAGCCCAGGTCCCCACTTTAACAACTGACCTTGTGTCACATCTTGTCTTAGTGGGTAGACAGAGTAAATACATTGTGTAAATTACTATACAGTAGAGCTGGGGTCTTTTAATCTCAGAATTCCTGGGAGAATTGAGTTCCAATTTCTCATTTATTCATATAGATTCCATAATATAGGTTTTACTTAATTAGCTATTATGTTTCTCTAACTCTTCATATATTGAATGTATAATTAATTCTAATTTTTATTTCACCATCTTTACATTGTATTAATTTTATCTTATAAATTGTCCCCTGTTCTGTCACACATGAAATAAAAATTGTTTGTATGGAATAATATATATATAGGAACCTTTCATCTACTCTAACTTTATTTTCATACCCAAAAAGTGAAAAATTAATGTTTAAGTAATTAATACATATTTTTAATCCAACATTGTTCCCAGCAGGTGTGCATTTCTTAAAAAGTGTGTGTGTGTGTGAAAACCATTTGGTATCTATTAAATATAACAAAAATAAAACCATGTTATCAAAACATATAGGAAGTAAAAATCAAAGGGAAACCAGCAGTAATAAAATGTGATATAATAAAAAAAAGATATAGAAATGTATGGAGGAGAAAAAGAAGATCATAAAATCCAAGATAGTGGATGGATTAATAATCAAAAATTTTGAAAAACATGAAAAAGAACTGTAGCATCCAAGAAAATAAATGCCCATTTTAAAAATCACACTGCATGAAAATCTGTTAATGGATAAATAATAATAATAATAATAATAACTACTCAATTTTTTTATGTGTATTAAACAGGTCTTTCAAAAGTATTTAAAATAGAGTATTTATTTATATATATATATATATATATATATAAAATAAAATGTGTGCAAATAGCTACATAGAGATAGATGAATTGCCTAACTATTCTTATATAGAAGTTATTCTCCTGATGAAATAAAAATCAATTATTCAGTGCTGAATAGACTATCAATTGTTTAATATTTAGGAAGTATTGAACAAACAAGAGCAACAAAATCTTTGATATTTTACAAGTTTTGTGCAAGTTCTGGTAAACTTCATTATATTCACTGATGCACAAATATCCTTGGGAAAGGAATGAATCCATATCTTCCCCCAAGCTATGGGTTAAATACAAAGACAGACTAGGCTCTCTAACTGTAATTGGCAACCAGTCTTAGAAAAACAACTTTGAATTCAAAACCATAAAAATTGTCTATGATCTCCAACCCTCAGCAATGAAGATGGAAAGAAACAAAGCAAAAAGCAATTATTAAAATATTGCTGTCATTTTTTTTTGTGACAGCATGGGTAAACTAGTGCATAAATCAACCATGATATGAAACAATTATATACTAAATGATTGTAAAATTAGTACATTCATATAAAATAGATTGATGTATATGGATACAAATCATGCCATACATTGAAATCTATAAAGACAAATTATATACATTTTACAGAAAAGTTAAGTATAAAAGCTTATATAATATTTGAAAGATCAGCAAAAAGACAACAGGTAAATTCAGAATAGAAGAATCAAAGATAAAAGGTTGCACATTATATTTTGTGACAATCTCAAAGAGAGTATGAGTTACTTGCATTTAGATATTAAAATTCATTGAGGAAGAAAGTTGAAACTCTTGAATTTATCAGAGGCAAATTGAAAAATGCTTTCTTTAGAGTTATATTTTTTCTAGAAAATAATCAATGATTAGAAAGGAAGGAAACTGTATAAGCAGGTAAGTAGAGAGGCAGGTAGAGAAAGAGAAATTGTCTTGAGCAGAATAAGATGCGAACCATTAATAACAACAACAACTTTCTTGGAGGTAAGATGAAAGTGTCTACAAGAGATAAAAACCTATACAATCAACGGAGAGTCAGCACAAAAGCTTGCACAATAAATCATGTAAAGGAGAAAAAGCAAATCAATATTTTTCATGAGTGCACCCTTGTCAGTCAACCTGCAAGAATATCATAGCTGCATATGAATAAAATATGCACACAGACACACATATATATATATATATATATATATATATATATATATATTAGCCAATAGATTATATCAGAATGATCATATATTCAAATATAATTATGTCCATTGGAACTTATCCAACCCAGTTTGAAATAATTCTTGTGGGTCAATTACGATTGAAATATCTGGGAAGTGTTTTAACAGAGGACGGAAAGTGCAACATTGAAATCTGAAGACACATTCGAATAGTGAAAGATGCCTTCCAAAATCTAAGCAAAGTATTAAGAAACAGAAAAATTTCAGTAGAAAAAAGGAAAGAGTACTTAACTGTCATGCAATATCAGTTCTCTTATATGGCAGCGAATACTCAGAATACTATGAACTGAATATGGTGAGCAGCAACAACATTTTAGAAAAAATGGAAACATTTACTAAGAGCTACAAAGGACAGGAAATCATAGAGACCCATGTTCACCAACATCTTGAAGGGACAGTACATAGAAGAATTGTCATATTTTAATAAAAAATTAAATTATTTGTACTTCAATTCTCTGCTTAGGTACAAAGAGTTAATAAATTTTTTTTAAACATTTTTCAGTTATGTAGTTGCTGAGACAAAATTTACATGAAAGTTATAAATGTTATAAATTATTTTATCTAAATTTTTGGATAAGCTGCTATCTTTTTCAACCCACGCCATTTCAGACAACTCTGACCTTTTTGAAATGAAAACTGCATTGCATTATGAGACGTCACTGATAGCTGATATAGTTTTAATAAATCATGTTGCTAAGTTAATTTCATTTTTTAGTAAACCAATGATAATGTGGAATTAAAAATTAAAACAAATACAACCATAATGATTAGGATTATCTAAAAGATTCATTGTTAATATTTATGGTGATCATGTCTCTTTCAATTCATGACTGACTAGGCAGAAGATTTTCCCCACAGTAGGTGGACATTGCTTTCTGTGGCAGACTGGTTGCCAACCAAGGCTATAGGAAGCAGTCTGTCTAGCTATTCACCCCATAGCTGGAGGGAGAAGAGATGAAATATCTTTCCCTACAGTATTTGTGCATAAGTGAATGTAATGAACCTGAATGGAATTGAAACTCAGTTCTCAGTAAAATTGGAACCATTATAATGCACAAATTTTTAGTTTGCTTAAGTCAGCTTAAGAACAAAAAATCTTCAGGTGATTAAACTTAAATCTACAGGATATAATTACCTATCATTTTTCCTATGATGACTGAACAAAAAATTATTAGTACTGATTTTGAATCAAATCACAATACAAAAAGCTTTTACTCAAGCAATCAGTATTGTAAAATTTCTATCCCCCACCAAAACAAAAAGAAAATTTTGCAAAAGTTAAATTTAAATGCATAATTAATCATTATCTTGTCTCGATTCCATTTCTTTTATTATCCTCTATTCTTAATAATTTTTATTAGATTCTGTCACTCCGTAACCTCTTGCATCTTAGTGGCTTTATAACCTTGTTTCCAGTGAATTGATTTAAAAAAAAAAAAAAAAAAAAAGTTTCTTCTGATGGAATGCCAACTTACAAAGCCACACAATCAATTTTCAAGATTGAAAACAGTTGAATACTTTCCAGACTGGCCTTGTATATAGAAAGCAATTTAATACTAGGTTAACATTTAAGACAATTATTCAATAAATAAATACATTACAGCATTGAGAGTTGAAGTGAAACAGTTTGAATTTGGAGGATGATGTGAGTCATGGATAAAGATAGACTTTTGGAGTAAAATTGGAACCAGTATATCTGAGAAGACAAAGTGTGTGTATTGATCATGGCAGGAAGTGTTGATCAAAAGTTTACAGCAGAGAAATGCATTGCAGATGACAAGTAAAATTTTATAATTTATGCTATTGCTTTTTAGGAAAGCATTGAAGATGAAAGAGAACAAGAATCATGTACTTGTGAAGTTTATGGTTATTCAGTTGTGTATACATTAAAAGTCAATTAACTTGTCCCATAAGTAGTGCACCAGAGCAAATGGGTCAGAAGATAAACAGAGCATAGATTAAAGTTTCTATGTTGAATTGAGGAAGAAAGTAATCTGCAGACTTTATTTATTTAATCAGTATCACCCCATGCAAGGCTGTAAAGCCACAAAGACACAAGGAGTTACAGGGCATGAAAGAATTAGGAACAAAAGCATTAATAATGAGCAAGAAGAGAAAAAAGTAATCAGGAGGACAGTACATAGCGATTGACATTAATCTAGAAAAATTTAAATGCAAAGTTGACTGGAATGCATGGAGCTGGAAGGAAGTTCCACAAGTGAGAAGTGTGAGAAAAGAAACTATTAGCATAGAACTTATGGCTACATCTAGCCAGCTCGACTGTAAATTGATGAGATCTCAACACCAGTCTAGTACTGCGCTTAAATTCAAAAAGTCTAGGTACCATAGCAAAGTGCTCATCCAAACAATTATCATGAAAATATTTATAAAAAAGGCACAAAGAGGCAACCTAAAGGCAGTGGAAAAGTGACTGAAGCTGAGCCACCAGATCAGGACCAATAATATTGCTGATTCTTCTTTGGATCTTATCAAGGAGCTCCAGGTAAACAGCAGGGGCACCAGACCATAAATAGCAGCAATATTCTAAACATGGACAAATGGTAAGCTTATAGATATGCAAGACAGACTGAAATTTGAGAACTCTTACATTTGTTATGGGCAGTAGCAAATAGGCCCCTGTTATGATGAGAGGTGTCATGCTGATATAGCCAGAAATAGTGGTTCATGTATGCCAGGTTAGCCAAGTGTGCTGGTGGGAACCATAGAGAGGATTGTGGTTTCACCTGGTATTTCCAAGAAGGGATGAAGTGTCTATGCTAGCTTTGACCTAAGTACAAACCTCAGTGATGCAATATTCAATTAGGAGGTTGAAGATGTCAGTTCAAAGAGTGTCACTAAGAAAATCCCAAAATGAGTCCCAATAATCATGCTGGTAACAGAAAGGTTTAATGGTTGCTTGGAAGCAGATATCAGTAGTTACCACATCAGTGGTCCGAGTTACCTAGAGGGTAGTATTGCGAAGCTCAGCAAGAACGAGGAGATTTTCACAGATGGATGGAGAGAAAGTGCTCTTTAAATACCGTCAGCTATCGAGTCTAATATACTGTAGTCTTGGGAAAAGAGGGAGTAATAAAGGAAAGAAAGATAGCTGACAGTTTAGTAGCAAAAGATGGAAGCACATGAAAAAGTAGTTAGCGACCTCAAGTGACAATTCTCTGGTCAGCGGCAGATTATCCTGGATGTAAACATCAAAGCCATGCATGTGAATGCTGGAATATTGACCGAGTTCTTATACTTAAAAGAATAAATTGTTTAGTAACAATATTATGGTTGTCAATGGCAGATTTTAAAATCTCAAAGCTAATCTCTTAAAGTCTTGTATTCCACATATGGCAATCATTCACATCATTATTTTAGTTTCATATTTAATATAATTTTTTGACTGTGTGATAATCAAGTTTCATATTATTGTGGGACAAGAGAAAATTTAAATATTTATCATTTGTCTTAAATTTTAAAGATACTCTGTAGAAGATGAGAATGTATAATGTGCCTAAAAAATTCTATTTAATATTCAAAAGGTTGGACTTATTTTATTCTCAAAAGATAACCAATATGAAACTAAAATCAAAGAATGCATTTTATACTTGTAAGTTGATTGTTCCTATGAGAAAAGTCATACACTTCTCCACACCATATTCTTTACTACCTAAAAGTAGATGTAATAGTCTAAGTTATACAACAACGATTATTACATCTACTACTTTACTTTCTTTTTATATGTACCTAATGAGCTTGTGCAAATGGATGTTAGAAGAACTGGAAGAGATAGTTAGGGTATAAATATCATTAGAGTTTTTTTTTTTTTTTAATCATTTCACCTAAAGCAAGGCAATAAAGCCATTAAGACACAAGGGGTTACTGAATGTGAGAGAATGAGAAAAAGAAAATATTAAGACATTAAGATAACAATTGACATTGCATTTAAATTTTTGAAGATCAAAGTGGACTGGAAAAGCAAGATGAATTTTGCAAGATCAAAGTGGACTGGAAAAGCAAGATGAATTTTGCAAGCTCAAAGTGGACTGCAAAAGCAAGAAGTTTTCAGGTTGAGGTGTATCTTTTTTACTCATCAGCAAATTTAAAAAGGTATGCCAAGATACTATTGCAGTAATAACCATTAATTTGATCAGATAATACTTTAATTTTCAGTAATAATTTATCATAATCACAATAAGCCTTATTCCATTCTTAGAGTTAAATCTTGTGTTTACCAAATTTCAATTTAATTCATCTTGTAACTTTGCTGTTTATAGAATTTGCACACACAGAATTTGTTATAAAGTGATGGTTAACAAGTGTCTCCGCATGTAGTCCTGTACTAAACCCAGTAAACATCTATAAGTATCTTGCTGTGTAATGATGGTTAATAAATTAGCCTGGCAGATCATTACTATTATAGCAACTCTGAACCATGCTGGATGCCAAATGTAAGACTTTATCAAAATAAATTTAAAAACTTCCAACAGTCTCACCACAGACAATGGATCATTTGATCCACACTGATTGACCTAAACATTTGGCCTTGTGCTAGATTAAGCAAAGTATTAATAAAGTCATTTCTTTAAGAAAAAATAATGGTTATTAATGCTATTTTCTTTTTTTATCTTTAGAGCTGTTTATATGATATAAAGTCTATAGATCTTCTTTGTTAAAAAGAAATTAAAGTTTCTTTTTCTTTGCCATGTCCCTTCAGGATGTAGGTGATCATGGCTCTCTACTTCCACCATCCCTTGTAGCTCTCAATAAGTTTTGTCCTTCTGCTACCTCCCCCAGAACACAGTCTGTCATCCACTTGGTCAAGCCTGCCAGGTTGTGTTGCTTTCTCTTATCCCTTTTTCCCTCTATTCAACCTGTGAGTATCAGATTCTCCAGGCCCTACTTTCTCATGACATATCCCAGAAATTTCAGCTGCCTCTTCCTGATGTTAAGTATAAGCTTCCTCCTTGTTTGCATCCTCTCCAAAACCTCATTGTTGCTTGCATGTTCGGCTCATAGTATCCTTAGCATCCTTCTGTAGAATCATGTCTCCGTTGCTTTGAGTCTCTTCTTCGTCTTTGAGGAGACTGTCAAACATTCGCTGTCGTAAAGTAGGACAGATGTCACGTAGCAGCTGAGTACTCTTTTCTTTGTTACCAAAGAAATCCTCCTGTTGCAATACTCTGTCCAGCTTTTGGAATGTGTTCTTGGCCATCCCAATACGTCTTTGGATCTCAGCATCGCACTTACCATCCCCGAAGAAAAACACTTCCCAGATATTTAAGCATCCACACCTGCTTGATTTTAGTGTCTCCAACCTGCAAATCACATTTCAGGCTCATTTGGATTAAAATTAGCAAGCATCAAGAAGCATTGATTAAACTAAAATGTTTTTATGCTACATTGAGCAAACATTTCATAGATGGAGAAGAGGTCCATTTTGAGCATTAGTTTTATCTGTACAGCACTAAATCCTTTTAAACTTTTATCCCAAGGAAGTTAAAAGATCAAAGTTATCTTTCCTCTCCCTCACTCCTTTTTCCTTTAAAAAAAAAAGTGAAGTAAAAAGCCAAGGACAATTCTTTAGACTCCTGTTTCGCAGCTATGACCAGGCTAAAAAAAGTTTGGTGCCTGAACCTGTACAAGCAGAGGATGGGCAAAAATTGACCCATTTTTGACAGGTGGCCTGAGTGTATGCACATGGGTTCTTCATGTTAAAACTGACCTTGTGTCAAATCCCACCCCATAGTGGGGGGTGGGTGTCTGAGAAAATACACTCTTATTTACATCTCTTTAGTCAAATATAGTCTTTCAATCCAAACTTTAACAATTCTAAAAATCCAAAAACACATGCTCAGAAAAAAGTGAAAAGTAGTTACATTTTGAATGAATTATGAAGATGCAGCTAGCATTGGCTCCTATCAAGGTTGACAAGGAGTGTAACAGCTTCCTGCTGCTTGCACTGAAATGTTACAGCAACTAGAGTAGCTTGCCCACATGTTTAATTATCTACCCTCCATCTACTACAAACAATACAGAACAGGAAGTGGATGAAGAGAAATTTATTTTTTTAAGAATATTAGACTAAAAGGGTATAAGGCAAGGATGTGTCTTCTCACTGGACTTATTCAACCTATACAACGAGGCAATTCTGAGAGAACTGGAAACACTACCAGGCAGCAAAGGAGAGAGAGAGAGAAGGGACTATGCATAAACTACAAGACAGAATTCATGGTGATCAGCAAGAAGATGAGCCTAAAATGAAATTTACTGGTCGAGGACACTAAAATCAAGCAAGTACAGAAATTTAAATATCAGGGTTCTAACAGAGGACAAAAAGTGTGAAACAGATCCAAAGATGTATTGGGATGGCCAAAGAGACATTCCAAACGTTTGGCAAAGTATTATGAAACAGGAAATTTTCATTAGAAACAAAGAAAAGAGTACCGAAATGTGATATATGTCCTTCTGTATGGCAGCAAATGCTGGACAATCTCCTCAAAGATGAAGATACTTGAAGCAACAGAAATGTGGTTCTACAAAAAGATGCTAAGGATACCATGGGTCAAACATGTGAGCAATGATAAGGTTTTGGAGAGAATAGAAACAAAGAGGAAACTTATGCTTAACATCAGAAAGAGTCAGCTGAAATTTCTGGGACATGTAATGAGAAAAGAGGGCTTGGAAAAATTTGATACTCATAAGACAGAGGGAAAGAGAGATAGGGAAAAGCAACATGTGACATACTTAATGGGCTTCAGCAAGTGGATGTCAGAACAGGGTCTGGGAGAAATAACAAAAAGACAAAACTTATTAAAACCTACAAGGGGCAGGAGGAGGTGAAGGGACACAGCACATAAAAGCAGCAGCCTCAGTTGGAATTTGAGCCAGATTTCATTTTATTTTTGTGCCAATACCTGACCCAGCATGCACTTGCATACATCAATAAGTCTGTACCATAATTACCTGAAATTTTCAATGAATAAGTGCTCAATCAATGTGATTAATATTCACCAGTTAATTAACTACATTGATAAGAAAGCAGATTGAAAAATTAATATTTTCTATTCATATCACTATACTTATCTTGATTGTTATGCTCAAGATATTTCAGCTATTATACTCTCTGGACTTCAGATGTCAGTTGTACTTTCTAACCTCAAAATTTTGAACCCAAACTTTTTTCAATCTACAGGAGATAAATGGTTTTCATTCTGCTTAGCATGCTTAGGACATATCAGTTATTCTATTTTTTTTCTTATCTTAATCATTTCACTCCAAGGAAGGAGATAAAGCCATTAAGACTGAGAATGAGAGAACAATAAAGAAATTAACAGGAATTAAGACAAGATAATAAATGAGAGTGTATTTAAGATCTTGAAGATCAATGTTGACTGGGAAGCAAGTAACTGGAAGAGTTTTTTTTTTTTAAACAGTAAGGTTCACTCTGTAAATGACCCAGGGGGTCACTTGAGGTAGAGGGTTACATTAGGAGGCAGTTTGTACGGATAGGAAGGGTAGATAACTTAACCCTAGACTTGAACCGATTAAGATTGTAGTGATCAAGGAAATATCCTCTTAGGAATCTGTTCCACATAGCAGTGATTTTCAGGAAGAAGTTGTTCAAGTGGAACTTACTGCTCACTGATGGAATACAGAAAGAATGTGAGTGGCTTACTACAAGTGAGAAGTGCAGAAGAAGAAACTTAGCATAGAACTTATTAAATCTACCCATTTCAACCATAAAATGACAAGACCTTGCTGCCAAACTAGTACTGTGCATAAATTCAGGAAATGGAGGTTCCATAGAGGAAAATTAATCAGAACAATTACCATGAAATTATTTATAGAGAAGACACAGAGAAGCTACATTATGGCAGTGGGAAAGTAACTGAAGCTAAGATGCCAGCTCAGGACCAATAATATTACAGATTCTTTAGATTTTATCAAGAATATCTAGATATATAGCAGGAGACTAAACTAGACCAAATTTGGCAGCAATATTCAAAGCAAGGACTAAGACTTACCTTTGTGTTGCTTGTTTGTCCATTTCTTTCATTGAAAGATAGCATACAACTTTTCCACACTACCCAACCCAGGGATTGAACTCATGACTCTGCTCTAACGATTTAATCCACTTCAATAGTCTAGCCATTTTAAAGCCTTAAACCTAATATCAAGTGCTCATATTGTAATCTGTGGGATCAGATTGAGATCATAGACAAGGAACACCATTGGAAAATTCATAAACTTAAGGAATCAACACTATGCTAGGTCACAAAAATCTCCTGACCCAACCAAGCATAGAAATGAATACAATATGGGAACCAGTAATAAGGAGTGCTAGAGAAAAGTGATAACAACAAAAGTTGCAATATGATCTCTGGTTAAAACATGCAATGATGACAGCAAAAAGTTGCAATATGAGCACTGGTAAAAATAGTAGCTAATGTAAATAATATACACTGGTTATTGGAAGAAATAAATAAGCATCTGTGGCGAATAAAAAGAAAACAGCAACCAGCAAGTAAATTCAAGCTCTCCCAACTGGTATTCCAACCTCGAGTCATTCCTTCTTGAGTTCTGTCTCAAAATTGCACTAACAGACTTTTCTAGCCGCCAACCGTGAACGTCACTCAAAGCACTCCGCACTGGGAAAAATTAGTTGCTTTTATTTTTGTCCATATACCCATAATCCCTTGCTTCTTCATGCGATCCCATAATTCATTGCATCCCTGTCCCATAATGCATTGCATCTTTATTGCATAAAAATGCAATGCAAGTCCCCCCATCATTCTTTTACGTTATCTGGCCGAGGACGGATTACGGCAGAGTGGTAAGTGCTTTTTTCTCCCTCATTTCAACTGCAGCAGCTTTACATGCTAAGCAAATACGGGCTCTTTTTTGGCAGGGACAAGTCGCAACCAGTTGTGCTTGTCCCAGGTTCTGTCTCATCACGTCTGCCACAGCATCATAAAAGGTAAATATTTATTCTTTTTAACAGAGAGGAAGAACTAGAAAATACAAACATTACTAAGGAAAAAGAACAATAGAAGAGTAATCAAGAAGACAGTAGATAGCAACTGACATTGCATTTAAGTTTTTGAAGATTAAAGTTGACTGGAAAGCACAGAGCTGGAAGAGAGTTCCACAAGTGAGAAGTGCATGAAATGAAATTGTTAGCATAGAATTAATGATCAAATCTAGCCAACTCAACTGTAAATTGATTAGACCATGTTGTCAATCTAGTACTGTGCTTTAATTCATAAAGTCTAGGTACCATAGTGAAGAGCATATCCGAACAATTACTATGAAAGTAGCTATATAAAATTCTGTGACTTCAGTTTGTCCATCTGTCACATCCTCTAAAATAGCCATACATTGACCAATTGAAACCAAATTTTTGGGAAAGGTGCATACAGGGGGTAAAAAAAGTTTATATCTAAACCATCTGAATATACTTTCAAATAGACAAGAATCCAGTTCCCAGTTCACACTCCGTTTGCAAGAACTATAAACAAATCACAAGGCCACCACTTAAAAAAAAAAAAAAAAAAAAATTCCAGTTTATCGAAAAAGACACAGGGAGTCAACTATATGGTGGTGGGAAAGTGACTGAAGCTGAGATGCCAGGTCAGGACCAATAACATTGCTGATTCTTTGGATTTTATCAAGGATCTCTGAATATATAACAGGTGCACTGGATTATAAGTTACAGAAATATGCTAGGTATGGATGAATAGTAAACTTAGAGTTAACTAATGTGATTAGTATCTTAAGCATGGAAAATAGAATAAGAATCTACTACCATGGAAGACTAAGAGATTCAGTCAAAAATTCTGAGGTTACAAAAGATGCCTGAAGAATGGCCAAACGTTTTTAGCACAAGATGAATATGCTGGTTCAAATAAATAGACAGTGATAATTCCTCATCTCAAAAAATTTGAACAAAAGATATTTGTATAAAATGAAATTTTTCATCATTGTACTATGATACAACTATATATATATATATATATATATATATATATATATATATATATATATATATATATATATATATTATTATATATATATATACACACTGTTTAGACAGTTGTCCTCATATTAACAATATTTAGGCTGTTGTATGCTCTGGCCTTCTTCAGACCAAACCTTTTATTTCATCCACCAGAGTACATTGTTCTAGTTCCAGGACACATTGTCCAGTGGATAAGTCACCTGAAAAAGTCAAAAATATACAATGCCCAAAAAATTGGGAATATGACAACAAAGATGAGGACAATAGTCTGAATAGTGTAAACAGTTACAATACCTCATCTCAGAAATATATATATATATATATATAGCATAATTTTTAAATTCAGAGGTGCCATGTTGGATTTCTACTGCAGGGATTAAATATGCATTACTAAGAGATTAGTAATATTATAAAAATGAAAGCCAGGAAATAAAGAGATAAAATTTTAATCACTGCAATGCAGAATAGAGACATTAACAATGCTGCCTCATTCCTAGAAAAGGTCAGCTTTGCAGATAAGTGTCTATATATTTGCATGTAATTTTTTAAAAATCTATACTGGAATCAAAGCAAAAAATCCTGAAGAATTTGATAAAAAAATATGAGTGAAGAAACCTGTTCAAGAAAGAAAGAGATAAAAAAGAAAACACACACACACACTTGGAAATATATGCTTAAGTGAAATCTTGGAAAAATCCACCGATTTCAATGGCAAATATATTTTGTAATGCATGTCTAAAAATAAAAGATAGAAAGAAGAAACTATTAATAAAACCCAAGAACAAATCTTGAATTCCAATCCAAGAAGATTGATATTTTGAGATCTTTACAATATCAAGAATTGGCTTTTCACATTGCAACAATTACTCTATGCCAATGAGATCTCTATTTGCAGAGAAAGTCCTATACAAAAGTCAGTCTCATCGTAGGATGAAGAATAGTAGTTTTGCTTAAACTTCAAATCCTTTTCAAAAGCTTAAACAGAAAATGCATTTTCTTTGAGATAAAAACCTCATCATTAACTTCTAAAAGATGAGGTTGTAAAACTTCTCTGCAGTCAAATATAGTTAATCAAGAATGTATAAAGGAATAATATTAAATCTAATATTTTACAGCAGATGTCCATTTGTGAAAAGTAGATCTTGAAAGTAAAACTAAATTTCTTGGAAGCTTACATAGCACTTAGTCACATCAGTCACAATACAGATAAGTAACCAAGAGGAAAGGATTTAATTACCTATGTTGCCACATAATACTGATGCAGTGTGTATTTTTTTTTTCACTGTTATCTTTCTATATGAGTAGATCCATCTTATGGCAATGGTCATGGAATGTGTGCATATGTGGGAGGTAACATCCTATAGCATTAGTTGAGAGAGTATTCTTTGACAGAAAAAAAAAATTTAATTTTGTTCCCATGAAAGACACCAACACATGATTTACTCATTAAAAGCTGTAATGATTATCATGTTAATCACTAATTTTGAGAAGAAATGTTTACAACTATTTCAACTGCACATATTCTTCAAAAGGTCAGTATTTCTGACATTATATGTAAAATATAAAGGGAGCAAAACAAATTCGCTAATTTTAATGAGAAAAAGATTATAAAAAAAAAAAAATAAAGCTTAATTTAATAAAATAATTTATCTTAACTTCCAAGAGATATATATAAAGCTTAAAAAGTAGATTTAGTTAAAACAAAACGTGTTTTTGTGGAAAAATATATTTCATGTATCTTTATGTCTGTTTAAAAGTACAGAAGTCTAAAAGGATCAAGTTTTATTTTTATTTCTGTAACTAAAAATTATGTCATTAAAAATCACTCCAGGCTTCTGGTGTAAATATGTATACAAAATCAGAGCCCAGTTCAGCAGAATATTTTATACAATAATTTCAATATTCAAAGTCATAATTTTGGATACAATGTCATGACCAAATGTGGCATTATACATAGATTTTTAACTAAACATCCATAACTTTACTTGCTTCCACATTAAAATACACCTTTAGAAGGAACAGGTTCCAAAAATATAAAGGTTATTTTTTTTTTTTTTTTTTTTTACAAAGAGCAGAAAAAAAACCTACATTGGAAAAATACTTTTCATGGAGATGTATTCATTTTTGCTTAATGTGAGGGAGGGAGATTATATATATTACAGGGTGCAACAGATAAATTATCTAAATTATGCAAAAATGTAAATAACTGACATCTCATTTTAACAGATGTATTTACCAAAATTACTGAAAAAATATCTTAAAATACTACAGGAGTACATTTATTCAATAAAATCACCACTGGCTTAAACAGCCTCCAGATGACAGGATGATGTGGTTGCAGAAATTTTCTGACAGCCATGATTGGGTTCTCCTGCTTGTGTGGCATGGTGCAGAATCTTGTTGCCAGATATAAGGTCTTCCAGCAGATACCCTCTTAACCCAGAGCAGCACTACCTCCTCAAGACACTTGTTGTAGACCTCTGTTGAGTTTGAAATGTTTGTATTGGAGCTTCTGACATGAATGCCAAGCAGTACAGCAGGTTTCCAAATTTTTGGGGGTGAATTGCGTCAGTCCTCTTTTTTCACAGACAGTGCCCAACTGACCCTACTATACTGTGCAGGTGACAAAATCAAAATGCACAAAATTAAAAATGGTAACAATTTACCCATTGCACCCTGTGTGTGGGTGTGTATATATATATATATATATATATATATATGTGATAAAAAATATTTTTATGGTATGCTATATTTAAGGGTTAAAGTGCTCAATATCAGGGATAGAGTGTATGTAAAAGTGGACATTGAAATCAACACCTATAGGTGACAGTTTGTTTCATGCAATCATCTGGTATATGTGTGTTCTTTTTGCTCAACTATATATACAAGTCAGTGATACATTGTGGTATTGTTCTAAGTTATTTTAGTGGTCAGTAACTATTATGTTTCAAATTATTCTAGGTGCTATTGAGTGGAAATAATTGTGTATTTGGATGCATTTTTTTTTTTAACCATAGTGTTAACTATATTTTTTATATTTTATTCTTGGTTGTTAATACATTTACTTGTGTTTATGTGTGTATTTGTGGTTTGTTAATTTGTTTATTATTTACATAATTTATTTTTGTTTATTTTTTTATTTCTTTCTTTTTGTTTATTCTTATTCATTCTTAGATTTATATTTTTAAGTAATGTAGCAAAAATTTGTGTTTACATTTTGAGTTCTGATTATCTATTTAGTAGTTTGTTTTGGTGTAAAAAGGCAATTATAACTATATCCTGCTCCAGACAGAGTTTACAGTTTTGAGATTTATTGTTATAAGCTGATGCTATTTTCCATGATATTTGTCATATGATTTGGTTTTTGTTTTTAATCTCCCAGACATGTTGAGAAATGCTTTCTTATATATATATATATAATAAAATATAATAATAAAATAAAAAAATATAATAAACTCTGTCCTAGACATTGAGTTCTACCTGGATTTTTTCCTCTTGGAATTTTTATTCTAAAAATATACATGTATAGGTATTTATATATTTTGCATATGTATGTATATTTTCCACTAATATTATATATATATATATATATATATATATATGTGTGTGTGTGTGTGTGTGTGTGGGTGTGTATATGTATGTATGTATAATTAATACATGTAAAAGGTTTTTCAGTTAGCTGATTGATGTTACTTCCGCATCCTGACTCCATTTGTAGATGAACCCTCTGGGAATCGCTCTGTCCACTCACCAGAGGGTATCAGCAATTCTATTTATACTTCAATTTTTCTTTTTATATGAACTTTTCATTTGTGTAAGTTTTTTTTTTTTTTTTTCATAGTGTATGTGTGTGTTCACATGAGTGTGCTTGTCTGCTTGTATGTGTGTACATGTAGAATGTATTAAGGTTATTTGTCCTTTTCATTGTTTTCACTTTACACCCACTCCTTATTAGTTTTTTTTTTTAGGTTTTCTCCCTTTCCCCTCAATTGTATCTGTTTTGACTTCCAGTTTTCCAAACATACTGTCCTTAATTTTTTTTATTTTTTTTTACAAAAATATTTTTTAATGCTTAAATAATAATGTAAATATTTGTTTTCACATTTGGCCATTATTTTGTTTTCTTATTTGATTATACAGTGAAATTTTGACTTACGAACACCTCGCCATACAAACAATAATTTGTCAGGAAACTCGTTTCCACTTACGAATTAATTTCGACAAAATTAAGAATGGGCTTCCTGCCACTGCATTTCAAACCAGATATTTGATATAAATGTACCATAAATACTTTTTAATCCTATCTAAATATACTGTATTTTATATTTTTGTTTTATTATATATAATATAATAATGTAGTACTATACAGTATTACAATACTTTTTTATACTATAATTTTATACTGTGCTCTACTAAATATTTGCATATATATTTTATACTGTATTTTTTATTGTTATATTTTTGTTTTAAAAGTGTACATTATTATATTTTATATACACTATTGTATTACATTATTATGCAGTACATATTTCTCTACAGTTCCATCACACTAGATGTAGTGTGATGCTATGAGCATTGAATCAGTCTTAGTTTTCTTTGTTACCTCATAGAATAAACGCATGTAGTGTACACATTTATGATGATATTAGTAATGTACAAAAATTCATGGACAGTAATGAATACAGTACATGTACATTACTGTACAGTACAATAACATGTATATTTTATTAAAATTTATTGAATTAAAAGTAGATAAAATGTGACAATGCTGAGTTTGTTTCATCTAATCTATGTAAAGCGTGTTTTAGTCTAAAATACAGTGTATAGTCATTGAATTTTAAATTGATATCTATAGAGTACAGTAGAAAAATGTAAAAAAAAAAAAATTATAAAATGTTTAGAGTAAAATAAAATGTATAAAAATGCAGGTACAGCATGTAAACTATGCAGTAAAATGGACTATGCATCCAGTTCAGGTTGATTTGTATGGTACTTTACATTTTTTTTATACAGTTACTGTACAGTTTAATGCATTACTGCAAATATTACTATACATGTACAATAAATTTGAGTGGGTAATTTTTTTGATTAATTTTTGTAGCCCATGATATCACTCAAGAAGCTGGTTGCTACTAAGAGGGAAAAATATCTGCGCAAATGAAGGAGAAGACCATTCAGAAGTACAAAGAAGGTACCTGTGTTTCTGACCTTGCCAATCTATACGGACATTCAACATCAATAATTTGCACTATCCTAAGGACACAAGATAGAAATAAAAAAGCTTTGTGCAGCCAAGGGAGTTAGCATAATTACCAAGCATTATCCAAAAGCCCTAGAAGATGTTGAGAAGCTGTTGTTGGTGTGGATGAATGAGAGGCAGCTACAAGGTGATTCTGTGTCTGAAGATATTACATGTGCAAAGCAAGGGCAATGGATATGGATCTTATCAGAAAAATACCAGGCACATCTGAAGATGAAAATGCATTTAAGGCAAGCTCTGGATGTTTTGAAAAATTTTAAAAAGAACAAGCATCCACAGTGTAGTGAAAATTATTTCAACATATGAAATTTCCAGTTATGAATCCACTCCTGGAACGCATTAAATTTGTAGGTCAAGGTTCCAGGGCTGAATTATGACCTTTTTACTGACATAGCTTATTGAAAATTCTTTAAATAAACTAGAATAGCTATCTTTTGTTTGTCAATAGAAATATTCTTTAAGAAATACAATTATTTTACTATTTATTGCAACCCAAATTAACACATTTCAACAAACCGTAGTAAAAAAAGTTTTTAGAACCAGCATTAGAATAATAAAACAAAATAAATGAGTTTGTCATATTGATATCATTTCAGATTATGAAACTATTTAAGAGTTATAACATCCAGAAAATTAAAATCATTGCTTTATAAAAGCTTTTTGTGCCCTAGTTTGCAACCTATACTAGACTAAAGGATAATCCAACCCTGATTTTATCCCAGGTAGGATGAGTTTTCATGGAGTCGTGGCTGCAATAGTATTCCCTGAGTGATTCCTAAATCTATTGCAATGGGATTCAAGTTTGCTGACCAGTTTATAGATGGTACCAAAATGAAGAAATGATATGACACTTGATGGTCCCTAAAGAAACTGACAATTATGCATGTGACCTTAAGAGTTTCTTGATGCTTTCATAAATTATATATGTCTGATTTTGTATAGTTTGATGTCTGAAAAATATATGGATTCAATAATTGAAATTTCACTTGACCTCAGTACTGCAGGAATCTTGAAGCTATTATGTAGGGACTTGTTGGAAATGTTCCCCAATACTTGCGTGAAGAACAGCAACATTGTCAGAATTTGATGGATAATGAGCAGTTTTGATGTAAATAAAATAAAATGAATGGCAAAAATGTTTTTTGCTCATTTAAAACTAAACTGAATTTTAAGGCTCCTGATAGAAAATCAATTTAAAAATATTGATTTGGCATTGCTTGCAAAGAGTAGATTTTATTATGAGAAACCCTACACAGAAGAAAAATGCATATATTCAGACATTTAAAATAAAACAATATTCAGGATCTTTTTTGTTACTTCCAATGAAAGGTTGAGAAGCTTATTTGGGTCTCATTTTATTTCCAAGCATGAATGGACTGCTTTGGTTTCCTTAGTATGGCATAGTTTATATTTGACTGAGATAACACTAATCCTGTTCAGACAACCACAAATTTATATAGTTAAACATTAAATTTGGAACTGATAGTTTAAAGGTGTTTACATCAGTTCAAATTTGAAATTGCAAAAATAGTCTGAATTTCCACAACACATTATCTCCACAACTAGCATGAACTAGTAATTCAGTAATCTAACATTATGGAAATGGTAATATCAGCAGTTTTCTTATAAAGAAAACATCTGGCATTTATAGATGCAACAGCCAGTGCTACTTTCAGTTGAAATTTACAAAATCTTTCTATTAAAACAATTTTTCAGGAAGATAGGTTTCTAAAGTTCAGTTATTGCTCTTTCCAATATTGGCAGGGACTTTCTTCCTAACTTTTTGTTTGAAGTTGTGTGGAAAATCAACATCTTATGCCATTATTTTCTCTTCAAGTTGCATGTAATATCCATTTTAGTTGTTGCTTCTGTTGAAATCCTCAAGTTATGTGGTTTCTGCTATTTTGTACAGTTTTGTGATTCTGTAGCATCAGTTCACAAGGTTTGAAGGACAGTCCTCTCCAATACCTACAAGGTTCATTCTCTTGAAGCCCTTTTTGATTATTGATCTGAAAAAGCAGCTGACAGTTTACATATTTCTGACAGAGTTTAGTGCCAAAGTTGACATCCATATGAAAGTCAATCTGATGAGGTTATTTAAGAACATGACTCAAATTTTTATGTTTATGTCTTGGTTTTGTAGTAATTTGCAGTGTTGGAAAAAACTAAACCTAGTGCAGGCTATTCCATATTCAATTTCATTACACTCCCCATCAGGCAATCTTTTCAAGACATTCTGCATTAATCAGCACAAAAGTGGGTCCTCCTTTGTCTTTTTTTTGCTACTTCTATGATTGTGTGTGTGTGTGTGTGTGTGTGTGTGTATTTTTAATTTAAAGAATAACAGACAACTTTAAGGCTCCATTTGTAATAATTTATTTCACCAGAGAATTTTATTTTTCTCTGGATCTTCAGATTTCACTTTCAAAGTGAATTCCGAAGATCCAGAGAAAAATAAAATTCTCTGGTGAAATAAATTATTACAAACAGAGCCTTAAAGTGGTCTGTTTTTCTTTAAATTAAATTATTTGCTCTGACTTAACACTGACCTCTCAGGATTTCATCCTCCTTGGGATTATCCATATGGATTACCAAGATTTTTGTTATATTGAACATCAATGTGTTTTATTTGGTTGTGAAACTACATTTCTAAATATGTGCTGCTCTTAAACTGGTTAAAAAGGATTTTTTTTTTTTTTTTTTTTTTTTTTTGGCCCCCAAAATCCTACAGGCATTTTCTGATCTGTTGTGATAAACTTTCTATACTATAAATACTGGTGAAATTTAAGCACTGCATAATCGGTTGCTGAAGGCTCCTCTTCAAAATGACTGTAGTTTTTCTGAACTATTTGGCATAATTAAGAAATACGCTTTAAATAGGCACCCGAGGGGGTCATCAGTGATGTTTTGACTTGGTTCATCAGGGAGTTTCAGGTCTTTCAACATCATACTCCCCATCACCAAATCAACCCAATGAAGGGAGATCAACCCCTGATTCCCCCTCACAATTCAACACTAACAGCTACTCTGACCTTTTTAAAGAATTAAATGAAGAAAGACCACATATTCCACACATCCGATTTGATGTTTGTAACAACTAATCCACTGCATGAACTATCTTTAAATGGCCCGTGGTGGGGACTGGCTTCTTTTATTTTGGTGGATTGCAGTTTCGATGGATAACCAACGAGGTAATCTTAATATTTCTAAGTTTAACCTTTTCCTTAAGTATTGTATAGTTTAATTACTTGCCATTTTTATTTTATTTGTCCTTTTTTTCTTTTCTTTTGGCGGGGAAACTTAAACTCAACCCTAGTATCACATTTTATCATTTAGCCTTTTCCTTAATATTATTACAGGTTAACTTTAAATGGATGTATTCACAAATTTAAAATAATAATTGTCCATAAACATGGAGTATAAAATGTGTTGACACTGCCTTCACTATACGCTGAGGGGTCACAACTGACTGATTTAAAGGCATCATGACAGAGCAGCAACCGGCATTTTATTTTTTTGTTTTTTAAAAAGCCTCTTCTTGCCACTTCATATTTTTGTGTAACAATTACTGAAGCAGACTGAGTATTATCAAATTTGACATTGACCTATGCCTATTATAATAAGTAATCATACCAAGAAAGCTAATTAACATTTGTTGGGTTTCATTTTTCCTGAATGGCCTCAAACTCATCTGACAAGGCCTTTACACTACATTTGCTTAACAAACCCAAATTTTTCACTTAGTCTTCTGAAAACTACCCAGATTTTCAAGATACACTTTATTATTAAGTGACAGAAATTAATATGCTCAAAAATAGTTTCTTCTCTCGCACTTCTCATCTACAAAACTCTTCCAGATTTCTAGTCAACTACAATCTTCAAATTATCATTTTCTGTCTTGAATACTGCTCATTTTATCTTTCCTCCTCAGTAAAGATTTTGTTTCCTTCACTCTTAGTAATCTCTTGCATCTCAGTGATCCCTTGCATTTTAGAGGCTTGCTCAAGGGGCGATAAGAAAAACAAAATGATGCAAAATGATTACAAAAAATATACTATGTACAGAACCCTATTAAACCTCTTTAGCCTTTGAAAAATCCCTGCTATACTGAGTCCAAACTAGTGTCTCAGTCTCAAATTTCCTTATGTCTTGCTCTATACCATGGAGGTTCAGTGGTCAAGCTTGATGAATTTTTCTCTTCTATCCAGTGTAAGCAGAAGGTATTCAGTGTGGGGTACAAGGTAACTATCAAATTTTCTTTTGGGATTTATTATTTTATAATTCTCATATGAAATGTCATACATGTGAGAACTGGGTCACACCAGCCCAGATATGGCAGCAATACTCCATACTTGGTCTGATATGACTCTTGTATAGACAGAGCATGGCAGTAGGAGTTAGATACTTTCTGGAGCATAACAAGGAACCAACCATTCTTTCAGAATCATTAACATTGAGGTCTGAAGTGACCTTTAGTACCAATAAACATTGGAAACAACAAGCATTATTTTAAGTACAACCACTCATCAGTACTGGAGAAAATTTAGTGTTTGCTCAATGATGAAATGTTACTTTGTTTTGGAGATATTGAATGATAGAAGCCATTCCCCACCTCGATTGAACCATGAGGACTGTCAGCAGTGAGATCAGCTGCCAGGTTCTGTTCATCTCATGCCACTAAAAAATCTACCAACAAATTTTGCAACAGTCTTTTCCTTCAGTATCTGTCTATATTTCTGAGACGAAGTACTATGTACACCAGTGAACAAAATAAAGGGTTCAGTTCGACATTCCAACCACCTGAAGAAGGCCGGAGTGTACAACAGCTGAAATGTTGTAATAAATATGCCGACAAAGATAAGGACAATAGTCTGAATAATGTAAATAGTGTCTTTTCCTTGTTTCATCCACTTTAAAATTGAATAATCAGTTCAATGTAGATATTTCTATTTTGTTCAATGATTAACAGCACCAGCAGCCTCTTCCTTGTTGTTTGAATTTAACATTTACCTTTGGCATGTCAAAACCCACAATTTAACCTCCAATGGCTAATAGGTGTTTCTGCAGCCTGACACCTGCTTGCACTGAACTACACTGATCCTTATTGCAGTATGCACCACCATCTAAAGTTCAGATGGTCACAAGATGACCAAAGACTTGAAGAAAAAAAAAAATTAAATAAAAACATCTATCCCCAAAGTATGCACGTAATGTATTTAGGTACACAATTAGCATCATCTTTGTGTGTGTGTGTGTGTGTGTGTGTGTGTATATATATATATATATATAAAAATACAGTGTACTTTATAGTAAAATATGTATAAAGTTCATATTTCTATAACAGTATGTCACCTCTTTATACACACAAATATTAGCCAGCCAAAAATAAAAGAAAATGAAGTTTAGATAGAAGTTTCATTTAATTTTTTTTTCTTCTAATTTCTTTCATTAAAAGTTAAAAGCAGAAACTGCTGGGCACAAACATATAAACTTGAACTGATTCTCATAAACAGGTTTGAACATAGAATTTATACATGAATGTGCAAGTATGTGATCACACTTTTCTTTAACAATTTACAAAAGCTTCTTTGGTCTAAATACCTGTGTAGATAATTCTGCAATTTTCTAATCTGACAATAGTATATAAATTTTCATGCCCAAACATGTAAATGCAGGCTCAGGGACTTCACATTTCATGCAAGTCACCTTGACAGGTTCACCCACACGGAATTTTTCTTTGTTTTTCCCTGACCCCACTGCAGGATTTAAATTAGTTTAGTCCTATAATCTTTTTTATCTGAAAATTGCCTTAGTGTAAAATAGTTTCATATATGATGGACTATCCTGTCAATTTCAATGTATGAGGATCTGACAACCTTATTTCAGTTTTTATGTTTGTTTGTGTAGTATATGACACTTCAGTCAATATTCAGGGATATTTGCCAACACTTTTCGCCATTGTCTTTCATCTTAGCTGGTCAATACGACGGATTTCAAAATTTCTGATACCACTCTGGTATATCTCCAGTTATTTCTGTCCAGGGCAAATTGTTTGAAGTTAGTATGGGACACATTGACAGCGGAGAGGTTATTCTTTAGTTCATTTTTGTACCAGAGTCAACAGTCCTTTTGTCCACTGTCAAGCTGACTATACATGAGGACCTGAAGTCTTCTGTCGTCACTCATCCTTACAACATGACCAGCCCAGCAAAGTTGTTACTGGATTAAGAAAGTCACAATTCCATCACTGTTGCATTTTGTGAGAAAATCACCCTATTGTCAAAAGTATAGCCACAGGTCACATGGAGAAAACTTTTGTGGAAGACATTCATTCGGACCTATATGGGATTTATGATTCTGAGCTGTACAACAATGTGTTCAAAACAGCTACTCTATAAATCCATATTTTGCTGTCCAATTTGATATCTCTCATTCCATAGGTGGTGGTAAAGCTTCTGAAATGCACTTGTAGCTTTGGTGATGAAATTTGTTATTTTGTCATCAAGAGATTCTTTTGTATTCATCTTGCTTCCTAAATATGAAAAGGATTTCACATACTTCTCAACCTGTAAAGGAGTGTCTGGGAATTAATGAACTAGTGAAGGTTGTGTGACACCACAAATCTACTTTCGATGAGGAGACAACTGGTGGATTACGTCTCTTCTCTTTATGCTAATGGTAAGGTCAAAAGCTTTGCATGCAACAGAGGAATGGTTGACAAGTTCTCAAGCTTCCTCTAGGGATATTGTCACAAGTGCAACATCATCAGTAAACAGGTGACATATATATATATATATATATATATATATATATGCATGCACAAAAGAGAGAGAAAAAGATTATCAGCCCAACCCACTTCCCAACATCTGATAGTATGACCAAACATCAAAATTTGTTGAAAATCTGTTCTTGTTTGAGAAATTTTTCAGTTCCCTTCATATATTCAGTTTCAATATATTATAACATGAATTTGAACAAACAAGGCACTATTGAAATGTTTGGGGAATTTGAAGAGATTTTTCAGTCAAGTTTCCTAGTGTTTCCCCATGTCTCAGACTTTTCACCTCAAAATCACTCCACCAGGAAATAAATCTTCATTTTGTATCAAACATTTTACTTCATCAGATCTTTTGAACATAATCTTGTATAATGAATGCCCAAACATTTATGGAGCTGAATTTTGCATAAATCCTGCTGGGTGGGTGTATGGGCTAGGTAGTGATGAATAATTAATTCATATACACCAAAGTGCATCCATTATTATAATTCTTATTTTTATTTATTCATTTTTTTTTTTTTTTGAGGGATGGGGGATCAAAACTAACAACATAATTTCAAGGGAGCACTTTATAAAAAAAAAAAAAAAAAAAAAATTGACATATGAAGCACACCCAGAGTATCTAATAATTAGTTTGTTGAGGGAATCATCAGTTGTTGACCATGCTGTAGTTTCAGGGATACAAAGCAAAATTACTTTTTGTACAAGCATAGCAGCAGTACTCCAGATTCAGCACATTATTTTTCTCATTGCATTAAGCTATAGAACTATTGAATAGAATGGCACTATGAACTATTAAGAAATTAAATAGAAAAGAAAAAACAAATAAAGTAGAGGAAAATAAGACTTGCATATCAAATTGGTTACTCACTAGACTGAGAGTGGCATGAGATGAATAAGGGGAGACTATTCTTTCATACTTAATTCTTAATTTTCATATGTACAGTTCCCTTACCTCTATTATCATTATCACCACCACCACCACTTATGTATTTATAGATCACTTAGAGAGCCCTCACCAGCTAATAAACTGCCACCCTTGATATTTCATTGATTAAAAATATTGCATGAATCTTTCAAGCGGGGCGGGCCATTTTCCTGAGCTTCAATACTGATTACTGGAGTTACTAAACAAGTCTGTTATATGAATACATTTATACCCATGTGGACAGAGTCCCATTTTAAAACCAAATGTGTATATATTCAAGAATGTAAGTGTTAATATAGTTGAAGAATAAATCTTTATAAGTTTACACATGTATTGATATACCAATATATACAATATCATCATTTACATGTTTTCATAGTGTGTGTGTGTGTGTGTGTGTGTGTGTGTGTGTGAGAGAGAGAGAGAGAGTAATGCATTTGTCTCCAAATCTCATATGATTGCAAACTTTATTGAATTCAGCTGTACAAAAAACAGAAAAATCTTCCCCATAATGATTATAGATGAAATAAAAAGAAATTTCTCCATCTCCATAGAGAACTTCAAAGTGATTGATCTTTTCCATTTGTTCCAACAGATAGATGGCGCTGTCAATAAAAAGACTTATGGGTAAAGGAAACGAGTAGGCTTGGCAGACTTTATTTACTTGCACTTTTTATATCTAATGCAAGTCACCAAAGAAACTTGGAGAAGCGAAGCAATGAAATTGTCATAAGTGTAACTAAGACAAGCAATGTGTATTATTTGAGCCATGAAGATACAAATAGTAGACATCTAAGTAAAAATTGGTTGGCTTACTTGCAATAAAGCAAGTTATCACCAAGCACGCCTTAAAAAAAAAAAAATAAAAAAAAAAAAAAATAGAAGCATTACCAGAGATTCAACCGAGTATCTAGAGAGATGTTAAGCAAAACTAATAACAGTACAAAGATGAATTCATAGAGCAGCTTGTAAAAATCAAAATCATTGTCAGTGGCTTGCATGACCAGCACTCTTTGGCAGGTATTCAGATACAATACATTCTCATGAAATGATAACAGTGAAATATGGCATGTATCCTTGGCATTGTTTTAAAGCACCACCACTTGAAAGCAGCAGTGTTTATTCAGATAAAGATAATTTGCTTTGGATCTATTTGTTGGGTGAACTTTCCTTTATTTTAAATTAGTATACACCACACTTGGCTGTCATGTGACTCTTAACAGCTAGTCAGTGAAAAACAATGGATGATGGTCAGTTTTGGAGTAAACACTGAAGAGAAGATGCTTGCCTGACAAGTAGATAAAACAAAACACACACTCTTGAATCCTGATATGCTGAGTAAAACATCCACTAGCTTTCCTTTTCAGGGTTACAGAGAAGGCATGTAACATTTCTACACTTTGTTAGGTATTCTTTTTCTAATGTTTCTAATGTTTGTGTAAATACACATACCTATGACAGATTCTATTATGGTTGCATAAATATATTTGGATAACCCAACATATTTTTATTAACATCATTGAAATGCATAAGGACAATGATTATTAAACCATTTATGTGAGAATATGATATATATAAATTTTTATATATCAGGACAATATTGGAATACCAAAATGTAAAAAATTCCATGTAATGTAATGTATTTCATCTTCTAAAAGAACTTTAGATTAATGTAATGTTTTTATTTATGGAATCATATATGTAGGGGATGGGGATAATATAAATTTAAAATGTTGGTTATAATTTTGCACAGTGGGGAAAATGTTAAAGATATAGGGATGCTAAATTTTAAAAAGAGAATGAAACACATTACAGAGAATTTTTTCTATTTTGTCATTAAACCATTTATATAAATTACTAGATAACCTTTGACCTATTAGATCACCATTTAGGAGAAAATCATAATGAAAAAAATTATATTTGAATTTGCTCCTTTGCAAATTATATTATTTTCTACACAAAAGGAGAGGTTTTTTGTTTTACGTTCAGATTTTTTAATCATTTAAAATAAAAGAATAGCACACAATATAACTTCTTTTGAAATATTGTTTCTTTTACTGATGAGCATGAATATGGATTACAAATCACTAGTTTTTCATTCTTTAAGATTTCAGGGTAGGTGCTTCCAAAGAAACAATACCTAAGGTTTAAAAATAATTTCTTGAAGCTTTTATTTTAGTTTTAATTTCAAGCTAGTTAAGATTAAGTTTAATATTTCCAATAAGCAAAATACTTTACTGTATTTTCTGAAATGAATTTAAAATGATTGTAATGATAAAGTAGATGCTCTCAAAAAGACAACCTGCAATCTTATTGAGGGTAGAAAGAGAAAACCGATTTAAACATGCACCCAACATTTAGCATTCATTGACTGAGCAGTTAGCATTACTGTCAGTTGAAATTTATAAAATGATAAGTTTTTTAGGAAATTAGACTTCTCAAGTTCAGTGTTATCCTCTTTCTAATACTGATGTGAGTTTCCTTTTAAGTCTTGTCTAAGGTTGTATAAAAAGTCAACATTTTGATATCATCATTTTCCCTTCAAGTTATGTGCTACCCATTTTTATTGTTGCTGCTGTTGGAAGTCTTCAAGTGATTTGCCCTTATTTTTTGGTAAAGCTCTTTGGAATTTCAAAATGCCAGTCTATAGGGTCTGATGAGATAACTGTCTTCTTTAAGACCAAGAGGATTTATTTACTTCAGCTATTTTAATCATTGACCTGAGAAAACTGTTGGATAAAATTCTGTTCACTTGTTTGATCAGATTTTGATAAGTGTGCCAAGCCAAGAACATTCCATCACCCCTCGTATTTTATCAATAGTTTATCATTTAACTAAAATGCCTTATGTTTGTTAATTTAAACAATTATGAAAACATTTTAATATAGTCAAAATTTTATTTATTCAAACAGGTTTTCAAATTGTGTTAATCTTGCCTTGTTTTTGCATGTCGAGAGAGTCTCTCTCAACTGAGAAAAAACTAGTGTTATATAGTTCTCCCAGCCCCAGAGCCACATTGACTATTGGCTAATACCTGCCCTATATCATTCATATGCAAATAGGCAGTGCTACCTACTGTAAGTACAAGGCCTTCTCTTGACAGCCTATTCTGGAAGAGGACAACTCCTGGTGCTTACAACACTACATACAACCAACTCAGAGTCTTATCGGGCTGACCTGATTCTGTTACACTTCCACCCGATCTCGTGATCACAGCACCAACATGCAGTGGGTGGGTATTTCCTTCTTGTGCTCCTTCAGAGGGGAGGTAGCATTACTGTCAGTTGAAATTTATAAAATCAAGTTTTTTCAGGAAATTAGACTTCTCAAGTTCAGTGTTATCCTCTTTCTAATACTGATGTGAGTTTCCTTTTAAGTCTTGTCTAAGGTTGTATAAAAAGTCAACATATTGATATCATCATTTTCCCTTCTAGTTATATGCGCTACCCATTTTTAATGTTGCTGCTGTAGGAAGTCTTACAACACCACATACAACCAACTCAGTCTTTTATCGGGCTGACCTGATTCTGTTACACTCGCCACTGATCTCCCGATAACAGCACCAACATGCAGGGGGTGAGCGTTTCCTTCTTGTGCTCCTTCGGAGGGAAGGTACTTCATCATTGTTGCCACTATGTAGGGGATGTACTTCATCTTCAGTGTTGTCGCTATCCATCTCCACTGTGGCAGGAGGCACATCAAAAATCCGCACAACATACAACCAACTCAGAGTCTTATCAGTCTGACCCAATTTTGTTACACAAATGAATCTAACAATGGAATAAAAACTATATTTTGTCAGCTTTTAAAAGGTTGGTAGTGAAAGATTACAATTACATCTACTCAGGAAATTGTCACAGCTGGAGTTTTCCATGATCATCCCCTCCCCAGACAAATACTGACTACAATTATGAGTATTTATATTTTTTCTTGTCAATTATTATCATTTTATATTGAGTTATCATTCAGTATTTTTCTATTTGTTTCATTATTTCTCATTTTCTCTTAAATAGGAACAAGATTAATATCAAGACTGTAAAAAGCCACAAATTACAGTTATCATAGCTCAGACACTAAACTAGTCAGGAATGACATAGTTAACAAATCATATATTTTTCCCTACCCACCAACCAAGAACATAAAAATCAATTTCTATAGCACTCAATAATACTCCACACCTTGTAATTGAAGTTCTCTCCAAGAATAATCATCTTGAACAAATGTAGCAAATGTCACATCTCCGGTTGTATACAATTTACAAATACAAAGCTAGGCTCTTGCAGAATTTTCACCATTATTCAAAAGATGCCATGCACATTGTAGCGAACCACCCTCATTCCCTTTGTATACCATTGGGGAAATGGAAGTTGAACAGTTTCTTTCCATGAATCATGGCTTTGTGGAACAGACTCCAAAGTGTATGCTTCCTCAAGCATTATAAACTTAATCTGTTTAAGTTTTGGGTTAATAGTTATCTTTCCCACATAACTCATAAACTGTGTCTATGTAACCCTCTACATTGAATGGCTCTTGGGCCTTGTACAGGGTGACATTGTAAAGAAAAAATGAAAACCAAATTACCACAATGTTTCAACCATTATACTCTATGATCTTTCTCAGTTAATGACCGTTAAAAGCAATTTTGTACTTTTTCATCTCAACAAGACTAACAGGTTAATTTTACTGAATTGATGAACAAAGTCTAAAAATTCCAGGTGAGACTGGTTTGTGCCTGTGTGCAAGAATTTTTGGTTGTTTAGTCCTCATATATTATAGTTTAACATAAGTCGTATTCTATAAATAATGGTTGAATACTATATAATGATAATCATAATTTTCCATGTACAACAGATAATGATCTGATAGTTAATTTCTCCACAACTAGAAATTACACTGTCATCATGTGTGTGTGTATGTGTGTAATTTAATCATTTCACTCCAATCAAAAAGATAACAATTAACATTGCATTTAAATTTTTGAAGATCAAAGTTGGTTGGAAAGCAAGGAGCCAGAAAAGAGTTCCACAAGTAACAAGTGTAGGAGAAGAAACTTAGCATTGAAGTTACAGCTAACCAATTGTAAATTGATGAGACCTTGTTGCCAATATTGTTCTGTGTTTAAATTAATAAAGTCTAGGTATCATGGCAGAAAATTCATCAGAATAATTACCATAAAAGTATTTATAGAAAAGGGAAGCTACATTAGTGATTAAAGCTGAGATGCCAGTTCAGAACCAATAATATTGCAGATTCTTTAATGTTTATTAAGAATCTCTAAATATATAGCAGGAGCACTTTATATATATATATATATATATATATATATATATATATATATAGCATAGCCGGAGAGTGCAATGTCAAAAATATTGTGAGTATAACAATCTAGGTGAGCATACTGGTCTGAATAGCAAAGAATATGAGAATTTTTTCACCTTACAAAATATCTTATTGAACTCAATTCAGAATGAATATTAATCACATTGATTAGATATAGTATAATGAAAATTTTAGAAAACTCACAACCCACTTCCAAAATCAATATACTGATGTTTGGCCATTGAAACACTAATTTTTGGATGTGGACTGGACTATATGTAGGACTTTCCTATTGTTTTTTTTTTTTTTTTTTTTTTTAATGTCTGAGTGTCCAGCTGTTCAATATTTAGAATCAAACAGCCAGGCTAACCACACAGGATTTGATTATGATGAAAACTTGTGCAGAACTAGCCACACTTTTTGAAATAATACAGAGAACTGGTATACAGTGTGCCAGAACATCCCCAAATGACCCACCTCAGGCTTTGAATTCAGAGCTGTCCTCCTAGACCTGTTACCACCCAAGACTATAGGGCCCAATCTGTCCTGCTATTTATCCATAGCTGGGGGGAAAAAGAAAGATGGATTCATCCCTTTCCCAAGGATGTTGGCATGTAATGGAATGTAAGGAGCTTGACTCTCCTATTCCTTAATCCTAGCCACTATCCATTACTCCAACATGCATATATATATATATATATATATATATATATATATATATATATATATATAATATATATATAAACAAGCTAAAGTATTCATAAAGCCAACACAAAGCCTGTCAAGTAAGCAAAGAAAATAAAGCACAATAAAAAAAAAAATGAAAGAAAAAAAAAAATCTTAAGAGTCAAAACCAAGACAGACACCTACCTATACAATAATTAGGCCGTTTGCAGGTGTTGACATACTGTGAGCCAACCACCCATAATAAAAAAATGAAAGGAAAAAAACTGTTACACTGTTACGGCTATCTGACATACAAGGCATGTCATGTTGTCTCAACTAGCAGTAAAAGGAAGCTGTTGATGCATAATAACAAGGTTTATGTATATACACCTTTTTTTTAATAATTGTATACATTGTCAGTGGCATAGTGTGTGTGGGGCCAGAGGGGCAATAAATTTTTAGGAGTGCAAAAAAATTAATTAGGTTGAGAAAATACAAAACTAGAATTATAACAGCTCATGGCTAATGATGAGATGCAATAATTTAAATTGCCAGGATGTTCAAAACCTACCCTACACCATTGTATATTGTGACACATGAAGATTAAGTGAAAAGAATGTTTATTAAGGTCTGTAATAGAATGTAGTGATTGTGAAAAATTTTAAAGTCACTGTAATAGAACATTTTGAATTTAAAGTTCACAGAAATGAAAGTGAATATAAATAATTTATAAGTCCTCTTAGTAGAGTTAGTGCCAAAAGTTGAAGAGACAAAATAACTGTTCATTAGCAGGTGAAGGTGTCCTCTCAGTTGACAAGAAATTCTTGCTTTTTAAAAGTTTCAAGAGGATCAAGGATTAGGGCTTTTGCTTTAGTAGGAAGTGATTTTTCTGGCTAAAATATCTATTTTTCTTTTCAAAAGTTCTGTGTAAGTCAGCTTCATCAAAGACATTTTTAGTCATTTATCCAAACTTCTGATTTGCATCCTGGTCACTACAAACTTCATGCTAGCACAACCATCAATGGTCTTGTCCCCCCAATTTCACTCACAAGAGGTAGGTTACAGAGAGGAAGTGATGTCAGAGACTGGAACAAAGCGCCCGCTAACATGTGCTGCTGATTTAAGACTGCTGCTCCTGCTACTTAATATTACTACTACTGAGGATGCGAACATTGATGTTGTAGTAGTTGCACTAAGAACAGACCAAAAAAGGTTAAAATGAATGCACCTGTCTCCTTTAACAAAATTACACAAAGTATTTTTTGTTTATCATCATTCATATACAAGAAACATTCAACTTTTTGCCACAAGAATTGTATTATATGTATTGTTGATGTTTCATATATATATATAACTTTTGTCCCTCTAAAATCTTGGCCATATTTATTTGCTGTTAACCCAATTATCCCCCAACAAGCTTGTAGGTAGACCAACAGAGAGCTTTTGGAATTCTACAACCCAATAACTACTCGCCAGGATCAAAAATCACAATGTGGCTGGTGAGTGGAATTGAATCGATATTTGAAACCAGAGACTTAGGTCTAACCTGTAATATTGGACCATACAGGACCAACGGTCAGTCTTGTGGATGATGTAGACCCAGTGAGGTTAGGATACGGTGTCACATGGCCCCTTGACCAGCAATCGCATTACAACTGACAATATGCGAGAAGATCAGCGTTATAGAATGTAATTTTATTCTTTTTGGGAGATAATGTTGTTTTAGTGATACAAATCATAACCCATAGCTGTAGGGAGAAGAGGTGGGTTCAGAGTGTATTTGTACCAAGAGAATATAATGGACTCAACTGGAATTGGAACTCAGCTCTCCAATTAACAATTCAGAGTTATTATCCATTACACCATCTGCACACCCAAGTTTACAGAACTCTGTATTCCCAAGTGCTACTGCAAACTATGATCATTGCTCTAAGCTGATATTATCAAGAAATTATCTCCCTGACAAAATGAACATTGTGAGAATCAAATCAGGGTCTTATGGCCAGAAAGCTAACAATCTAAAAACTCAGCCACATGTGCATATATAAGAAATTAATGCATTTGATTTATAATCTGACATTATTTCTTATTACCATAAATGTTACATTTATTGGTTAAACATGTTTGATTAGACATCCCTGTATTTTGTTTTTGCTAAAAAACAGTGTAATTTACATCTACTAGCCTCAGCATTTAAGAGCCTTATATATAAGAAAAAAAAAGATGAGTGTTACTAAAGAAAAAGTCCCCTTCATCAGGATTTGAACCTGTCTCCCCTTTATATTGACAAAACTACCTCCAGTTCTAATGTGGTTTTAAAAGTGTCTTCTTAAAAAGAAAAAAAAAAAAAAAAAAAAAAAAAGGGCAACTGAAATTTGTTTTTTCTAAGGTTTTTCATGGCTGAGCCATCTAAAGCATACCTGTCTCCAAGGTTATATCTCCAATATAAGTCATACACAGCTCTGGACCCTGTTGAAAGGTATATTTACTTTAGGACACAAATGTCCAGATCAGTAGATGTGAATTACTGCTAAGTATTAAAAAAAATAAAAGTATCTAATCAAAACATATGTATCCAATAAATATGAACAGAGTAATAAGATTATCTAAATACAAACAAGTACATCACTAAGTCTATTTGCCCAATTACAAATATGAAAGTCCTATGTCAATTACCTTTAGCCAACACTTAATGAGAGACTAAACATTATACAGTGAAAAATTTAGCTAATAACTATAGTCACATAGAACTTAACTAGACACACAAAACTACATAAATTTTGTGAAAGATTTTTGAAATCCTTAAAAGAAATACAACAAATGAAAATCAATATTTATAAATAAAACCCAATATCACTACTTGGAAATTGACAGCTAATGACACAAAAGCAGTCACTTTATTTTCTTAAGCATTATATTAAGGATGTTTTATGTTTGTGCTGCATTTTGCAACTCCCCCCAACCAATTCTTACCTGACAGGTCCTATCACTGAAAATAGATGACATTCATTGCTATAAATACAAAGAGAACATACACAACAAATCAAGCACCATGTGCTGGAAAGAACTGTAGAATAGAATCAATAAATGTCTGTAGAAACTCCACACCATTCTTGCAACAAGAGAAACTGAGTTGACCAAAAATTTGATTGTTTAACCGTTCTGAAAAATACAGATAATATTTTATAATATTCACAAAGCAGAATATTAGTTCTTATTGATATTTAAACTGTAAAATGATTCAATTTATACTGAATAAAACTGTATCAGTGACTGGCATAAGATGGGATAATCACAATATTTGTGAAGTATAACTAATCATCATATATAACCAAAAATATAGAAAAACTGCCCCTATTGAAAACTGATTTTCATTTGGAAATAATCATAAGTAGCAAATATACAACTATGTCAACCACTTATCAGGCTTTAATTTGTGAAAGAAAAAAAAAGTGTTTGTTTTATCCATGAAGGATAAGTTCCAAGACTACTACAGATATCTGAAACAGGATTGTGTGTGTGATATATAACAAACACAAAAGTTATGGAATTAGTTACAAATAACATGATCATATGTTTTTATAAAACACACACACACACATATATATATATATATATATATATATATATATATATAAAATAAAGGTTAATGTTCAGAGTTGAATCAGACCAGAAAACAGTGGTATTAAAAATTGCTCAATACACACGTGAAAAAAAAAACAAAAAAAAAACAAATCAAAAATAACATATAGAGCTTTTAACTTTAAAAATCAGAAGATTAACTGAATCTAATACCTTGGTTTCAACCTTACAGTATCCTTTGGATTTAGGACTATATATCTTATATGTAATTAAAAAATTGGAAATATAAACAACCATTGTCTGTATAAGGATGACGGTTTATGATAGTGCCAAACAGAAGAACAAATGACACAAGAAGAAAAGTGTTTTTCAAACTCTTTAAAAGCCTTGGCTTTGAAATAGAAGTCATAATGAATAAAAGCTGTTTTCAGCTGTCTGGATGTAGAATTAAATCTTCAAGTTGGCAGTGTCTCCCCGTACATGAAACCTTATGCAAAATTAAAATACATGAATATTAGATCTAACCACCCTGTGAACATAGTAAATCACATCCCTAAATAAACAGAGTCTAGATTATCCAGAAACTCTTCTAGTAAAATAATTTTTCAGGGAAAAAAAGAATATGAGAGGAACTTAAAGGTAGAGAGTCACAAAACCAAACTAGAATTTAAACCTCAAATTAAACAATATATGAAGAACAATTCAAGGAAAAGAAAAAATACCATTTGGTTTGTGCTGATCTGTATCGCACACACATATGTACATACATAAATACAAATCACATACAATGACAAGCATTCATTGGTTAATTAATCACCACTACATTATCATAGACAATTTACAAATCGCAGCAATGTGATAATTTTGTAATCGCTCTATTTTCATGTAGTTGATTTTGTGCACTTTTGGGAGAAACGGATCCCAGAAGCTTTCTTAAGTCTCACCAAAACTTGCTCGTTGATTGGTCAATGCCAACCAATCAGATCACCTGCACGTGAAGAATAACTCTTCCCACGCAGCGGTTTGGAGCCTATGGTCACCTATATAAACAAGAAATATTTTTAGCTAATTAGTGAGAATTCAGCTGCCAAACAAATCCACAACAGTCAAAACCATGTACCAACCTTCTCATTCACACCACCACTAACATGCTGAACATTCCTTATATCCTCACATAATTTCTTGAATTGTCCAAGAATAAGAGGTAACAATGTAATTGTTTTATGGGCTAAATTCATTCATTTTTCAGTACTTTGAGGGGTTTTAGTTTATTGCCAACAGATTGTTAATATTTTATGTTAATTAGTATCTTTGTCATCTCTAATTTTGTTTGGCTTTCTTTCAAAAGACAAAATACTGATACACTCCATATTATTAATCCAGGTTAGCAGGGGAAATTTTCCTACTCATCACTTAATTGTTTCAAATCAAAGAAGTGTATTTATATACCTTATGTTCAGAAATCAGTTTTGCTATGATTTAGAGAAAAAGAATTCGTTATTAAGGGTCATTGTTTAAAGTTGAGAAGAAATAATGTGTTAAACAAAAACTAAGTGTTGAATTTGGTTGAAAAAAATAGACAAACAAGAGATCAAAACAAAATAAGATAGAAATTATTCTATTAGGAACAGTTTTGTGTAGAGAAAATTTCAAGGATAGTTCCTGAAAGAAAGGGCAAATTCAAAGAATCGAAAAGTTGAACTTACCCTGTTGGTGAGTTAAAGAGTGAGTTAGGTGTATTTGTCTAAGCCATATGTGTATTACATGGAGTGCTAATTTTAGCATCCTATCATAACCTTGGCTCAAAGTGAAAGAGCAAGCTAGCCTCTTGGGTTTCACAGCATGCATGCTCCCAGTTTTCTTTTTATGCATACCCAAAAGCTGAAAAAGGGTTACTGCTGCTCACAGGATTCTCAACAGATGTGTGTCTAGCAAGAGATCCTATTACAGATCCAATGTATCATATTTGGTAGCATTTTGCATAAAGATTTAAAAGACATTTTTTTTAGCACACTTCAGATTCCACAAGGGAAGATAGATATACCCCAAGACTGATCTTCACAATGGAGAATGTAGTCTGATTTTAAGGGTCTGTTTTTGTTTGTGGGTTAATGTGGGGGGGTATATACACTGGAAAATCAGTATATAACATGGAATCAGCAGTAATGTATGATCAAGTAGGTGTATGATGCTAGATAAGCCAGGATTTGATGGAAGGACAAGTGATGAAAGAAATTTCATTATAATAAATTAAAAGTTTTATTTCTTTTCTATAAATACTTTCATGGAAATTGTTTGGATGAACTTTATCATATGAGACCTAAACTTTAGATTTAAGTGCAGTACTACATTGGCAGCAAGGTCTCATCAATTCACTGTTGAATTGGCAAGATGCAGCAATAAGTTCTATACCAACAGTTTCTTTTCTAACACTTCTCCCTTATGAAATTCTTCTGACTCCATGCCTTCCAGTGAACTTTGATCTTCCAAAATTCAAATGCAATGTCACTTGTTATCTACTGTATTGTTCATTACTCTTCTATTGTTCTTGCTCCTTAATAATGTTTCTCCTTTTTTTTTTTTAAACTTGGTGTGCCTTTGTGGCTTTACTGTCTTGCATGGGGTAATATAATTAAAAAAGAAAAAAATCAATAACTAAAGTAATATTTTAATAAATAAGTTTATTATTAATACATAGCTTATTTCATTACTATAAATTAGATATAGTTTAAAATATTTTATTAAAAATATATTTAAATTTCTTGAATATATTAAATAAAAAAAGATCCTCCTGCACAAGTAAGAGACAATTGAAAGACAAGTGAAACATCAAACCTAAGATAAACAACATTTTAAAATATGATATTGATTAGGTCTCATGTACATATATTTTCTTAGGTTTTAATTCTTGGGCCAAGAAACAAGTTCGATCCTGATATTTAATCATGGCCTGAAAGCAATCACTGCAAACAGGTTGTACTGACCACAGGGTCAAGTGGATGTTTTGTTATTTCTGCAAGTGAAGGAGATATTGCTACTGTCTGTTCGCTTCCCATAATTAACAGGTGGAAAGAAAAGGATAATCAAGAAGAGACTTTACATCAACAGCAACTAATCTTGATTAGTTAGGACAGAGAAATTAAAAGTTAAAAATACTTTCTTAGACAAGAGAATTTGACCTTGGTTGAAGTTAATAACTTCTAACACAAAATCATTGCACAGTTATAATTATTAATTTTTACATAGTTTATTATACTCTATAAGTACTTGTTTATTCATGCGAAAAAAACATTTTTTATACTTATTACTACTTATTAGATTCTCACAAGTGAGTAAATATTTTTTATAGAGAGAGCCATTTGCTTATTCATTTACACATATCTACTGATCCCATTTTTGTTTGTGATCTTTTCTAAATTGTGATGATCCTTTCTTTGCCTTAGTCATCAAAATGGTTCATCATTGTTAAAGACATCTACCTGAAATTTTTCCAGGTTTAAAAACTTAAGTTTTTAAGCCTGGAAAAATTAGTCACCAATATTTTTGTATGAAAATGAAAATATGATGAATTAGGACTAAAATCCCAATCCTAAAGAAATAAATTATAATTCCATGAACCCTTAAAGTTGTCTGTTTCTTAATATAATTAATATTTGCTCTGTTTTTACATTGAGCTCTCTGAATTATATCCTCCTTAGAATTATCCATATGAATTACCAAATAACTTCATTTTATATATATATATATATATATATATATATATATATTATTCATATGCGTGGTACTTATTAGAAAGCGCTCAATATCAGAGATAGAGCTAACATATTTGATTGGATTGATGCGAGTTTGTGACCCTAGGTTTCACGCTTTTGCGAGCATCAAACTGGGTCATTTTTTTAAAATTTTGGATTTATGTAGATTGCATGTATTGGTGTTATTATGGAAGTGGGGGGAAATCATCATCGTGATGTCACTCATGCTAATGCAAACATAGATGCATGTTTGTACACTCGTTGAGGTAAGCAGAGACACACACTCGCTTGCCCACCAGGGCTCATACAAAGAAACATATGTGGACAGTACCCCCTTTGATTTAGTTCAATTACTTTTAATATAATCATTTGAGGTAGTGATATTAAATATAAATCCCCACCCTAAAATTTAATTTTTTCTTTCTAATGCTTCAAAATTGGATAATATTAAGAACTTGCACAAACATCAGATGATCACAGAATTAGGTCACAGCCAAACAGTCTTGACCACTTTTGAACTGGCTCATCAACGGTTCAATTTGATTTCATATATAGCGTTTAATATTAGTTCTATCCCTGCACTAACCCTTCAGCAGAATCACAGCTATTATGCCAAGAAGATGGGCAAATGTTTATTTCTTTCTCCATGGGCTGGCCCTCCTGTAAAATTTTCTTCTGAGCTTACAGGATCATCAGGTACTCAAAAGCCAAGATGGACTGTATATTCCATGAATAAAAAGCGAAGCGTTTTCAGGATGATAATGAAATAAACAGATATGAAAACCATTGAACATTTCTCTTATGACATTTTTTAATATTTTCTTTCCTTTCTCCTACTTTTGCCTATAGTTTCCTTCTTCTCCCACTATATCTTTATTATATTAAAATAAGCATAACTTTACATACTGTTTGTTTTCTATACATTATCTGTGATTGTATTGGTCTCTAGCTGCATAGAAAATCACATATCACATGGCAAAGCAGAGTGTAAGGAGAAACAGAAAGCAAGGGTCTTACATTTCATATGGAAATACTCCTGTCTGAAGAAGCCATGTTTAAGACTCCAGATTCAAATGGGCTGGATTCATCTATGTCCCAGGTGAGGACATATTCCATGAATGAGAAACAGCAAATTTTGGATTTTTCAAAAATGAAGACTACAAGCTGTAGTTTCTTTCTATGGCTGGGAAAAATATATTCTTAAAGAAAAATGGACTTGGAAGCTGCTAAAGAGGTAGATTTAGTCTCAGACTGGGCCCCTTAAGCTGGGCTAAAAGAAAGCAACCTCATGTGGTGGCTGCTGTAAACAAACTGAATTTCCCTGCAGCATTTGTCACTGTATGGGGTGACATCATTAAGCAGCTTTCACATGACTTATCTCCACTAAAGAGAGATAAGTGTACTATAACGTGCAAAACTATTTAAAGGTTTTCATTTATTTTTTTTAATAAATCAAAGTGGGGGTAACATGAGAGATATTTTTTTAATTTACAATTTAAAATTAAATGAGTATATAAAACCACCACAAAATTTCTATATAATAAATGACACTAAAACATATACAAAGATATCAATAAGTCCATTAGCCTAATTTTGAAAAATCTTTGTACACAAATATTTTTCAACAATTTTGCTTACTAATGAAATTAATGCTTCTCTGTTAATCTCATATCAAACATACACAGAAAATTTCAGATCAAAATTTAGCACATAAATGTATGAAGCTACAGCCTTATTGAACCAATTTAGACTGCAGTATTAGTGGTTTTATAAACAAATAAGAATTTCTACAACTTTAAGCGCCATCAAGATATCATATACTCAAATCCCTTTGTAAAGTTGCTTTTGTTCTGTGAGAACAAAAGAAAATTCTTTCCTCAAGAAAGAGAAAAGACTGGTTGAAGAATAGATCAGCCAAAAACATTGTGTTTACAATAGCAACTATACAAAGACTTTTGAATATTCAAACAATATTGAACAAGACGGTATCAGTTTCATCCGAAAATGGTTGGAAAAGTCATATTGAACAAGATGGTATCAGTTTCATCTGAAAATGGTTGGAAAAGTCAATCATCATAAGGAGGAAAAAACCTTTGAATTTTAACAGAGCCCAATCTTTATTCTTGAACATGTCACATCAAACTCTGTATTGCTGAATTTACACAAATCCAATTAAGAGAATTATGGATAAAGTGCTCAAGAGAGCTTGAGTTTCTATGAAGCCAATGTGATTACTTTATAATTGCTTCTTATAATATTCTAAGTCTACTGATATGGTCTACCATAATAAAGAACTACTTAATATAATTACAATTTTTATCAGAATGATAGAAGCATTTGTTTTAAAATAGTGAAATGTCTACTTGACAATACTTAATCCCAGTAAACTCTGATAAGAAGAGTAAAAAGAAAAAAAAATCCAATGACTAGATGCCTATAAATTTAAGTAACATGCATAACATTTACAGATGTAATTAAATTATTTAGCTAAGTTGAGAACCTTAAAAGAATATCTTGGGATAATTCTACTGAACTAATTTAGATAAGTCTAAAAACTGAGTCCAGAAGAGAAAACTTCCAGTGATTGGTTTGCTGATCTAGCTATATTTTATAAAAATACCCTTTTTTTTTTTTTTTTTACATAACCAAGTTAATACAATCTTATCTCTAAAATGGAAAAATTAGATAATGAAAAAGAACTTTTCAAAAAGTTAACATTTTATTTTATCCTGTCATCCATTCTTTTATATTTTTAAAAAGACAATACTCTTATCAATAGTAAAGTATTTGTGACAATTGCATATCAATCTTGACAATTTAATATACAATCTAGTAAAATTAATAGATCCATGGGTAGTAGGGTAACTTGTGAGAAGAGTCAGTGTGTTTTGGGAGACCAGAGTAAGCATGAACAAGCAGTTTAATAACAATGGTATTTGAACTCCTTGTTTTGACTGTTATGCTGACAATATATATATATATATATAAAAGAAATATGTTGTAGTGGTTCCAACGAGAGAAAAGTATGTATATTAAAAAGAAGAGGGTTTGTTTTTGGTTGTAATGTGGATTTATTGAGAAAAAATATTATACTTTGTTTTACATAATTTCACGACACGTGTTTCTGGTCTGGTCTCGCAAACCGTCTTCAGGTGAAAGTGGAGATTTTTACATATTATTAAAAATAATTAATTTTCTTCATGTTCAATGTAGAATATTCTCGATATGAGACATTCTGTTTGTGTGTTGGCAATCCGAATTTTCTTTCTAGAATTGTCAATGAAGAGTTCTATGAAGGGTCATAAAACAATTAAGGTTTGTCCAACGAGTAGTTATCGGCATTTAATCTTTTAATGTTTTAGTGACCTCTATGTGCTCTTGGATCTGTTTCTATTTTGGCGTGTTCCTGTCAGCATGCGTGTATATATGCGTGCGTATATTTCCTTACTACGAGGAATTCGTAAACTTATTTGTACTTATACACGCATACACACACATACGCACATACACACTATCCCACCACAAGTAGTCAGTACACACACACATATACACACATATTTCCCAAGCTACATGGAACCAGTACACACACATACACACACACGCACACACACACACGTACTTCTTAAGTTGTCAACATCCGCATATACATACATAAATGTATGTATGTGTACATACACATATATATATCTCCTCGTGTCTCCCGTATATGAGTGTGCGTCCATGTATGTGAGCGATCATTGTATTTGGTCACCCTGTGAAATATGTGTGTATATGTGTGTGTGACACATATACACAAACAGAATGTCTCATATCGAGAATATTCCACATTGAACATGAAGAAAAATTAATTATTTTAATAATATGTAAAATCCCCACTTTCACCTGAAGACGGTTAAGTAGACCAGACCAGAAACACGTGTCGTGAAATTATGTAAAACAAAGTATAATATTTTTTCTCAATAAATCCACATTACAACCAAAAAACGTTTATGCACCCTCTTCTTTTTTTTATATATATATATATATATATATATATATATATATATATATATGTGTGTGTATTTATTTAGGCAGCAATCCTTTCTTGCTCATTTCATTGAATACAACAGACAAGGTGTTTGATTTAGTTTCTTACATAATTTTTCATGTGATATTATTTTTTTTCTTTTTTGGGGGGATAAAGTATATAAAAACTGTCTAATTTTATTCCAAGTGCTTTCAGCTATACATTTATCCATTTTTAAGGTTTAAATATATTAATTGTTAAGAAATAGATTGTTGTATGTAAGTATTTATATAATGTTTTCATTTTCAAAACACAGTCAACACACACACATTATATATATATATATATATATATATATATATATATATATATACACAAACAAATTATCAACATCCATTTCCTCTGCCCAGACAGAATATTTAATTTTTGTCTGTAGTAGCGTAATTAATAAGTCCACATTCTAAAAACTCATTTTTAAAATAAGGACTTATTTACACTATTTACATTTGAACTATTGTCATCATCTCTTATTGTAATGTTTCAGCCATTGTGCTCTCCAGTTTTCTTCAGGTGTACATCGATCTGGGTAAACTACAGTAAATTCTGAACTGAACCCTGTATTTAATCTGTGGAAATAGAATGGTTTTGTTCCACTGCCCATGTTTAGGGATATCATCTAGTTATTTTTAGTACTGCTCAGGTATGGTTCCCCAATTTCCACTGAGTTCAAGTACACATGCTTTGAAAAATATTTTTTGTTTAATATAATCCATTAGTTAAATAATATATATATCTCCAAATGTAGTAGCTGCCACTTGACCACATAGTGAGAGAAGGTACGTTTATTTTTTACTAGTTCCTGCAGAAGGTTTTTGAACCTTCATCCTTTTATTTTCAGTGTCCTATGTATGTAAAAATTAAGAATTTAGAAATAAAATTATCTTTATTCAACAACTTAAACATATTCTTTCTTTGTATATGCAACTGATCTCTATAGTTTGTTTCCATTTATTTTGTGCGCAATTTTTATTTTCTTTTAAAAAATCACCATTCTTTATGATCTCTTCATATATAGTCACTCTTAAAAAGACATTAGGGAATCCGAGCAATGTAATATTTCTAATATGTCATAGTATGTGTGCTAGTAAAAGAACATGAGCAATGTACCATGCCCTGCTTAATTTTTAATCACATGTAACTACAGTAGTTGCTACCTGTTACTTCAGGTTGTTTATGATTCACAGAGATTGAAAAATGGACGAACATCCATACACTGTGCTTTATGTAGCAAGGATGGGTTAGCCATCTAAGGTTGCCAGGTAGTCGTATTTCATTTCTGGATATGTTATGATGACTGCAGCATTGAAGAATGGACAAAATTAATTTATGGATTGATTTTGTTTGATTTTCCATCTGTTTATATAGAGAATTGCTTTGAAAGATTGCTTGCTTCTCATTGGTGAGCCGCTTTATGGCCTGAATGTGAAAGCTTTCTGATTGGTTGGTCGAACTATGGCTTTGTTTGCTTGGCAATTTTTATTATCTGTATTTTTTGAGATGGTGATATTTCAGTCTTGTTAAATATTTATTCTTATATATTTATTTTTCTCTCACTCCAATAATACTGTGGAGTCAGTGTTCACACTGAACTAGAAAAAACCTAAAATTAGATAACTTATTTGGTCGACCTAGCTTAGATATTCATGAGTGTATCACACCAACCATCAAAGTCCTGCATCAAGGTCAGAAGGTCATTAGGGTGGCATTCTGTCATAACATAGCTGGTCAATGTTGGTGGTTGCTGGACAACCAAGCTGTCTTGCACTATGGTAAGGTATCCAGAGCAGTAGATAATGTGCAAGTTCTTGTTTTGCTCACAAGCAGTGTCCTGCAAAGCACATTCTGCATTCATATAAGATTGTAGAAATATCAGGGATGGGTCCATAGAGCTGTGATTTAGTTGGATGTTGTCACCAAGAGATGTTAAGTATAATTCACAGCAACCGAGTGTAGGTTCCATCAAGCTTAGACTCTAGGGTTTTAGTTAATGTCCAGGCAGTGCCACAAGCATTACCACTGCCTCTACAGTGGCATGAAAAAATCTGACGTTGTCTGGTAGATCAGATTTCCAGATTACAGTTTTATTCAAGGTGGCCCAGTATTTACCAATGTGAATTTTCATATTCTTTTCAGTAAAATGCCAATTATAGAGTACTATCTTATTTATTTACATAAGAATAACAAAGAAAAATCTGTGTGCCAAACAATTAAAAAAAAAAAAAAAAAAAAATATAAATATATATACAGAAAGTAATGTAATCTGCAAGAGAGCAAATTCAATGAAAATCTTTTTTTGTCTTAATCTTTCAAAGAGATACCAAACAAGTCACAGGACTGTCTAGTGACTATTAATAATTTTTTTTTTTTTTTAGATATACTAAATTATATCAATTATAAACTACAGCATATTTATTAAAATACACCTAATATGTATGTATATATATTAATTTTAAAAAATTATTACATTTACTCTTGGCAATAATTATATTAATGCTTTGACAAAAAAAAAAAAAAAAAAAAAAAAAAAAAAAAGAAAAGAAAAAAATTGATATTGATTATAAAGTTGGAAATTATATTTTCAAGCCCAAAGATTTGAATTATGAATGAAAATAAATACACTGACATTTTTATCTAGCAGACTATTGTCCACTTGAACAGAATGTATTACTACTGTCTGTATACAAAGGTTTGCACACAGACTGGAACTGTCCTCATGTGTTCTCAGTACAAGTATCATTCTGCTCACACCCACAACTCCTCCATTGTTGGCAATGGCACTGGTACAGCTGCTACACTTTATGAATAGGATAGCACCTCTTTGAAGAGAATACCAGTTTACAAGCAATCAATAGCAGGGTAATCTTTTTGAATAGAAAATGGATAGACAAAATTCCCCAGATGCAAAGTCTGTATAGAAGGCAGATTTTTTTTTTTTTTTTTTTTTTTTAAAAAAGTTCTCTCAAGGCAGAAAGAAAATAAAAACTGTAGCTTCTCATCAAACAAAGCATTGGCATTAATTCATTGACCATGTGGCAAATTTAATGTCTATGGAGGTTGACAAATATATTTATCAAACACAAAAAAAGAAAAAATAATTGTCTTTCTCACACATTTTATCATTATTATTATTATTTTTTTTTATTTATTTAAAAAAAAAAAAAAAATCACGCTTTCTTAAGTAAGGCGTGGAAACTAAGAGAAAAGTCATCTACCCAACTCATCAAAATCTGGCCAAATGTCAAAATTTTGAGGTTAATCTCTTTGTTCAGGAGGAGAAATTTTTAGCCCTTTTTCATAATATCTCAAATCCTTTTGTTATTTAGAAATTTATAATTTTTCCCTTAATACTAAAATGATGGTATTAATACAATTCTACTGTGATCAGCTAGAGTATAAAATGTCTTCATATGGACACAAGACTAACAACAATTATTTGTGGGGGAAGGACTTTATTTTCACCCCCAACTAGACCACAACCAAATGTGTACATGAATCATGTGTATGAATGATTCCATTTTGTTTTTTTTTTTTTGTTTTTTTAACAACTTAATCATTTGCTAGTTATTTAAAGCCAGAAAATATTTAAAAGTGTAAAATTTTTTTTTTTTTAAGATAAGGATTTACTGATACAAGTCTTACTAATTAACCCATAGCTGAGGGGAGAAGAGGTGGATTCATACCTATTCCAAGATTATTTGTGCATAAGTGAATATAACAAACCCAACTGAAATTGAAATTTGCTCTCCAGTTAACAATTTTGAGCCATTATTCATTACACCACCCGCATATCCTAGCTTGCAATACCTGGTATTCCCAAGCAGTCACCCATCTAGGTACAGACTAGGCTGAACATTGCTTAAATTCAGTGATCTTATGGGAGCTGATGGTTCAACGTGATATGGCCATAAGCCTAGTTTCATTTGATAATTCATGCCTTTCCTATACTATAAAATGTATGTAGATATATAAATAAATCTATGACCTAACCTAATGATGAAAAAAGGCATTTATTTTATACAACACAATCTTTCTTGTCAATGCATTTAATTCAGTTGTGAATATTAATCACACTGATTGAGTATCATACAGTGAAAATTTTAAATCAAAATTTAGATAATGATTATCTGTAAGGCTATAATTGATGCACACATTTTGTTTTTTATTTTTAAGTGATTTTTTTTTTACATTCACTTAAGCAGATCTTTACATAAACTGGTCATTTGAATTCCATCCAAATTCATGGCAAAGAGCAATTCTATATTATAGCCAGTTATATAGTAAAAAATTCTCTTTATAACAAGCAACAAATTAACAATTACTATTGAAAATTGCTATTAAGCTATAAATATATAGCCAATAGTAAATCCCACCCAAATGTATAAAACTGACCCACTATATAGAGATTTATAATGGAAACGTACAAGCAAGTTGTATAGGTTATATATAATATAAAAACATAGTAAAACATTTATTGGTCATAGAGCATGACTTCATGTTAATGATTGATTGTTTTCTACAGCTTACCAACTCTTTGCTGGTTATTTAAAGCCAGAAAAATATTTTTAGATTGAAAGAATTTTTTTTATTTGGGGGAAAGTGTGATAATGATTTAGTGATACAAGTATAATGGAAATGAAGTACAGATGGAGCTGCCTATGGTTACTGATAACAGTTCCTAACACCTGTCAGTCAAAGAGTTGATGCTTAGTGTGCTGTCTCTTAAGAATTAAACCAAATGGCTGCTCAGAAAGAACAGAGCCAATGCAAACCTTAGGATATCTGGTTAAGAAGAAAGAAAATATCTACCAGCTTCCCCATGAAATAGATGGGATGGTGAGCTAAGCAGTGTTAGCTATGCAAACAATTCCTTTTGCTAGCCAACTGCTAATATTTTGAGTCCCATGAAAACACATTTTCTGTGCTGAACATGTAACATGATTGTTATGCATTGCCAAGGATATCTGTCCATGTTACCCAGCATTGTGTAAAATTCATTCCTCCTTGTTTGTGTTTCCAGTGTTTTTGTGATGTTTGTTCCTTACATTTGGTATTCTTGTATGGAAGTCTGCTCCTTGTTATCCAGTGTGTTCAGCTCCTTTAATGTTTGATTCATTGCTAATGATTTTTCCATCCTTCCAGAGGTGTGACACACCTTTGTTGACAGATACCCCCATCCATTAAGAAAATCCTTCAAGTTTTTTTGTTTTTTTTTTAATCATTTCACCCCTAGCAAGTCAGTTATGTCACTTAGACCCAGGATGTTACTGCATGTGAAAGAATAAGAAAAAGAAAAACATTATGGAGCAAGAACAATAAAAAAAGGAATTAAGACAGATGATGATAACCGACATGGCATTTAAATTTTTGAAGATCAAAGTTGGCGGGAAAACAAAAATCAGAAGAGAATTCCACAAGCAAGAAGTGTGAGAGAAGAAACTGTTAGCATAGAACCTATGGTTACATCTAGCCAATTCACCTGTAAATTTATAATATCTTGTTGCCAATTTAGCACTGAGCTTAAATTCATAAAAGGTTAGGTACCATAGAGGAAAATTAATCAGAACAATTCCTAAGAAAGTATTTATAGAAAAAGTACAGGGAAGCTATATTATGGTGGTGGGAAAGCGAAGATGAGATGCCAGACCAGGACCAATAACAATGCAAATTCTTGAGATTTTATCAAGAATCTCTAAATATATAGCAGAAACACCAGACTATATGTGGTAGCAATATTTAAAGCAGAGATAAATAGCAGATTTGTAAATATGTAGGATGGATTCTGGAGAGAAAAACTGTCTTGAATTAACCCATAGCTGGGGGGGTAAGAGGTGGATTCATACCATTCCCAAGGATATTTGAGTGTAAGTGAATATAACAAACCCAACCGGAATTGGAACTCAGCTTTCTGATTAACAATAGCCATTATTAATTACACCATCTGCACATTTAAACTTAAGCACCTGGTATTCCCAAGTAGTTACACATCTAGGTACTGATTAGGCTTCACATTGCTTAACTTTGGTGATTGTACAGGAACCAGTGCTTCAAAGTGATGTGGTCATAAGCTTATCTCATATTAATGACATTCAGTTATGGTAACAAAAGGTATTACGAGAGAGCAATAAACAAATATGCTGTTGGTCATCAAAAAAATTTGATAGAGTAACAAAGAGTTTGTTAGCCTCAGAGATTCTTACATTCAGTGAAGCAGCTGATTCTGGTGTTTTAATAGCAGCTATGCTCCAGGAGATATTTCAATTATCCAGGTGGCCTGAAGCTTTTTGCAAGACTAATAATGCATCTTTGGTAGAGATTTTAAATTCATCAAGTCTTGTGAGTGATCAATGTCTAAGAGTTGATTTAGCTAGAATAAAAGAAATGATGACAAAAAAAAAAAAAAAAAAAAGAAATTTTTGTCCCTTGTTCTATATTTGTATTGTAGTTTAGTTTTGTAATAAATATGCCGCTTCACTGCCACATGTTATCTCTACCTACATTGGTATAAGTGGACCATAGTAATATATACCAGATGCCACCTTAAGAAAATCTCATTAGTAAGTGATGGTTAAAAAAAAAAAAAAAAAAAAAAGCTGTGAATACATTGACCTTTTTCTTTTTTTACTCGTCTTCTGTTAGCTTTCTTTCTTAAAAAGAAAATGTATTGATTTAAAAAGCAGAATGATCACATGCAACAATAAATCAATATAAAATGCCTAGATTAGTCATTAAAATAAACCAATGAAAGTGAAAAATTACTTAAATATTGACATGTTTTTAATCAAAAAATTAAACTAGTCATTTTATAACAAGTGTTAACAATAATTCAATATTATGTGTTATTAAATGATTTATATTTAAATTATGCATTATCTTAATGGTAATTCCTTGCAAGGAAACAGTCAGTATACATTGACAAAGCAGTCTGTAATACTTTCAGTTGAAATTTACAAAATCTTTCTGTGTGTTCGTCTTGTCTGGTTTTCTGCATGTCCACATGTTGAGAGTGCTCCTTTGCAACCAAGAAAAAAAAAATGGTTTTATATAGCTCTCCCAGTCCCAGACCCATGTTGACTATTGACTAATACCTGCCTGGTACCATTCATATGGAAATAGCTCCACCTGCTGTAAGTAGAATATACTCTCTCAACAGTCCATTGTGGAAGAGGATGTAACTCCTGATGTTTACAGCACCACATGCAACCAACTCTTATCGGGTTGACCTGATTTTCTGTTACATTCTACTAAAACAATGTTTCAAGAAAATAGGTTTCTCAAATCCACGGTTATTGTTCTTTAATAGAGACTTCTTTCCTAACCTTTTGATTGAAATTTTGTGAAAGGTCAACATCTAGATTATGTCATTATTTTCACTTTGAGTTACATGCGATATTAGTTGCTATTGTTGAAAGTCCTCAAGTGATGTGGTTTCTGCAATTTGGTACAGTCCTTTGTAATTCTGTAATACCAGTTCACAAATTTCAAAGAAGGTTTATCCTTACTAAGACCTACAGGCTTCATTGACTCAAAGCCATCTTTAACCATCAACCTGAGAAAACAGTTGTATATGGCTGATAGTCTAGTTATTTCTTAACAGTTTTGGCACCATTCAGAATAAGTATATCTGACAAGACCATTTAAGAACAGGACAAATTTTTATGTTAATGTTTCGGTTTTGTAGCAATTTGTGGTATTATGTGAAACTATCCTATCTAAAAACATGACTAGAGTATTCAGGTTAACATTTTGATTTGGTAGCATCATGAAGTATTGGACAAAACTATTCCTACCACAGTTATCCTATTTTCAATTTCCTTATAACCTATGCTAAATTTTTTATAACTACTCCATGCACCAAGGTATTTGAAGTGTTTAGTATTTGCTAATTCCATCTCTAAATCTTTATAATGGTTTTAGAGTATATGCCATCACTGCTTACCATTCCAATTCCACTTTCAAGATAACCAAGTCTGTACCATTGAAGTGGGGAACACACAAGGTCAATATTTAATATTAGAAAATACAACTGTAAAATTAACAAAAAGAATATAAATCTTAAAGCAATGCTATCATCTTACTTAAAATGCTTCCCCACTCAAAACCAAACAGTATATATACCGGTTATCTCCCTTGTAAGAAACAAAATCTCAGCCATTTTTTTTTTATTTTTGGTTCAACAGAAAGAAATCAGTTTATATCTTCTCCACCTCAGAGTGAGGAAAGATGACTTCTACATGTACATAATACTCTCATATAGTAAATAGATATATACATATGAACCAAGAAGAATAAATTAACTGTATAGGTATGAAGAAAATGATGGTGGTAAAAGCATTAAATGAAACTTGGTTGTTAAATGTCATATATTGATGTCATTCATTCTAGTTGTAAAAATACAGTATGCACTTTACTATTTGTAATAGCCAGAATAATTCTTACATCTTTATATGGTATTCATAAAATGAAAGAAGAAAAAAAAACTTTCTCTAGACTTGATAAAACATTGACTAGACACAAATTTTATTACATGTGATAAATTAAGAGCTCTTCAAAATTTCAAGAAATTCTAGCACAAAAAAAATAAATAAAATAAAATATATTTATTTAACCCAATACCCTAGTTTCTACTGTCTTGATCAAAGTTTGGACATTGATTTAGAAAGAGTATGAGCAAAAATCTGTACAAAATTTGATTACACATTATCCAAATTATTTCAGTTTTAGGAAACTGTTTCTCTTCTTTTTTTTTTAATCATTTCACCCCAAGCAAACCAATAATACCACTAGGTTGAAAGGGACTTAAAGGGAATGAAAGAAAAGGAGAAGACTTTAATGATGAGAAGTGAAGAAAAGAACAAAGGAACAAAATTCAGGAAGACTGAAGATGGCAATTTACATTGCATATAAATTTTTGAAAATTGTAAGTGGCAGGGTCACAAGAAATTGGGAGTTCCACAGGTATGAAAAACTATTAAAATAAGACAGTTGCATCAAGATAGTTCAAAAGTAAAACAGTAAGATCTAGTTGCCAATCTAGTAGTATACTTAAGTTCATGCAGCCAAAGCACTAAAGAGAACAACTGCTATGAAAATATTTGTAGAAGACATAGGGAAGCCACATCATGTTGGTGAGAAAGTGACTGAAGTCAAGATACCAGGTCAGGATTGATTACATTATGGACTCTGAATTTTGTTAAGAATCTTGAAATATATAGTAGGAGCACCAGACAAAATATGGTAGCAGTATTCAATGCATGGACAAATGGTAGATTTATAAATGTGCAAGAAAGATACTAATGAGAATTGTCTAGCATGACACAGTGAACCAACTTTCCTAGCAGTGGACCTAGCAATTGATTCAATATAATCACTTCATGTGTGTGCACAACATGAGTCCAAGAAGGCACAAAGTGTTGCTCTCCTGAAGTTTAGCATCAACTATGCTGATGGCAGAGAGAAAAGGTTCTCTATGGTGATTAAATGAAAGCAGTTTTGTTTTGGGAGGTGTTAAAATTTACAAGTCATTCCTTGCCCCAGTTAACCAATAATTGAATGTCCTTTTCAAGAGCAGTTTCTAGTTTTTTGTTGACTGTCAGACTTGTTACTAAAACAGGAGTAAACAGTTATCATCTACATAGATACCTAGTTGGGAACTGATGGCATTAAGAAGGTTGTTGTTGATGACAATCAGAAGCAGTGTAGGTCTGGGGATAGAGCCCTGGGAGACACCTGCATTAATGTGAAATGGACTAAAAGAAAAGGTATTCATTCAACACAACATTCATTACACGACTTGTTAGGAATGACAGGATTAGGCCAAATATTTGTCCAGTGACACTACAGCCCTTGAGCTTATGGAGAAGACCAGCATGTCAAACCCTGTAAAACACCTTTAATATATCTTGAACCACAACCCAAGCTTTGCCATTCTTATTTAAAGCTTGATAGACAAATTCAATGATGGCTGTTAACACATTGGCAGTAGATCTAGAGAAATGGAAGCCATATTGCTCATCCAAAATGTGCTCATGTAAAGTAAGATATTTAACAAATTCAGTATTGATTAGAGCCTCTAATACTTTGCCAAGAGACTAATAGGGTGATAATTTGAGGGGTCAGATGGTTCTCCAGAGGACTTCCAACAAGTCAGAAAGCAAGTTGAAGATTTATTGTAAAGTTTGGAGAGAACAGAAGTCAGTTCATGAGCACATTTCTTTAGGACAATTGCAGGGAAACTGTCAAATCTGCAAGCCTTGTGAAGAAAGGGTTTAGTTTAGAAATGATAACAGAAATGATGCATATGACTCAGTAGAGACTGTTCTAGAGAGGGGAATGAGACAGAAATAATCTAGATGAGTCAAAAGTGGAGTTGGAAAAGAATTTCTGGGCAAAGCACTCCACTTGATCTACAGTAAAAGACAACACTTCCAATTGATGGAAGAGAGGAGGGATTGAGCATCTGCTCTTGTTCAGTTCACTCTTGCAAAGTTGCTAGATGTACCTAGAAGCAAAGTTGTGAGAGTCTATATGGTGTCCCATTCTATCAACAAATAAAAACTGCTTCTTTGAAGATACTCCTTAAGAGCAGTGATAAAAAGAGAAATTGATTACAGTCACATTAAATAATACTTTCAGATTATTATTTTTTAGTGACAGTGTATTTTGAGGTTCGATGGTAGACAAAATAGGGAAGTAAATTTTGATTGGCTGAGCCAAACATGAGAATGAATTATAAATTAAAGGTTTTTGTGAGTTGCCATTTCAACATCACACTAACTAAACATAAACACTCAGCCCTTAGTGGGGAAGGGTCTTTTGAGAGTTTGTTGTTATATGTCAAAGGACATGGACATGTGAGATTTAATGTTTGGAAGCGGCTCCCAATAAGGAGTGTAGTAACCCACACTTGATAAGATGTACCCATCAATGTGGTTAATAAAATAATAGTTAAATGTTCTCTTTGTTGATGCTTTTCATCTATGAACCCAAAGAACATAGATTATAAATATTGTTACTGTACAAAAAGATTTGTCATAAAATAAAAAAAAATCACCTACGAAAATTGCCAAAAAGCAATCACAATAACAAAAACTTGGGAATCCAAAATTTCAGGATTGCAGGTAAAGATCTGGCTCAGAATGTTTTTAATTTTCCTCACAGAGTTGGCCTGATTCCAAAATGGTATGATATGGCCTCTAGGAGTAAAGTTGAAAAAGTGTGACACACTGACATTTGCATTTATTAATATAAAAGGGCTATTGAATGTTAGAGAGTTGTGTCCCTTTAATTGAAAAAAGGGCTGACACACTAACATTCATATATATATATATATATGGATAAGAGTTTGTAATCCTCATGTCCATATGACTGAATATGTTAGCTATCACTGCTATTGAGCGCTTTCTAATAAGTACCATGCATATATATATATATATATATATATATATATATATATATATATATATATACACACACACACACTTGTTATTGAAAAGTTGTTTTTTTTTTTTATAACATTCAATGACAAACACAAAGGAAGTCTACAGGAGGAAACAAAAATTTTGTAATAGCCAAAAATTTTACTGAGCTCCATATGTCAACTAATTAAAAAACAAAAAATATTTGTCATCATTTTCTATATATATAAATATACACACACACAAGGAAGCTAGTGACATACACTGTCCTCAAAATAATCTTTGTTAGTAGCTTTGACGGTTATTACCTTAATGCTAAATACTTTTTATTTAGTTATTAAATGTTCCAAAATGTAAATTTAGAAATTGATACGGTTTTTTATTTCTTATCTGTAGACATTTTAATAAAGAATGATAATGGCAAGAGAAATATTCATACTGATATTCAGTTCCTAATTTTTTCCAATTATAGGAATAATCAATTTTATGTCATTAAATTTTAAAAAATAAATGTGTGCACGCACAAACATTTATCCAGCCATGGGTGTGGAAAGGTCTTTGTCAATTTTCATATTTATTTTTCTCTTTCCTTTTAATTTTTACTGGAACCTGAATCTACATTTCTTTTGAGGAAACAGAAGCTGACAACATTCCTTGTTGGTTTTATTTAATACAACTCAAAATGAAAAACTGCTGATAAACATGTTTTTATTCTTTTGGCAGGGCTTCTTGGCTAATAGAAAATTTCAGCATGTGTACATGTGCGTGTATATATATATATATATATATATATATATACACACACACACGTGTGTGTGTGAATATTCATTATAACCTATTACATTTATTTTTAAAGAGTGAGAAATTTCATTTTTTTTCTAAGTTTAGCTTCATCTGCTAGAAGGTCAGCTAGTTATATGCATGCACCAGTTTGTTACAACACACGCACACAAACAGCCCCCACTAACCAACATGCAAAGAAATGCATTCAAAGGCATTCATCATATTAGCAAGTGGGTGAGAGTGATCACCATTTACAGATAGATAACATTGGGCCTACATTAAAAAACACAAACAAAATAATCTTGCCAGATACACAAGCAAATAAAGAATTTTCAAATAAAAAGAATACTCTGAACAGATGCACACGCAACCAGAGAGAGAGAGCGAAGAAAAAAAAAAACAAAGACAAATAGATTTACTTTCATAGATTTATCAAAGCTTTATGCATGAAATATTGAAAAGAGCAGTTTGATGTAGACTTGTTTCTTTATGAGTCTGTTGCGTAGATTGTTTTGGGCTTAACTAAAAGAAGTGGAAACCAAACTTTTCACATGGGAATGACAGGTTTTCATTATTTGCAGAGGTAAAAGGATCAGGAATGAATATGGAAGGAATAGATTTCAACATGGAGACATTTTCAAGTATTTTATACAAACTTATAAAGGATTAATAAAAAGAGAGAAAATGTACTTATGAGTATACAGCTGTAAAATGAGGACAGGTTTTAAACTGTGTGTGTGTGGTCATAAGTCATCTGGGGAAAAGATTGTCCCAAGTGGAGATGAGCCTAGTGTTTTGCTATCAACCCAATGCTAGGAGGAAAAAAAAGAGCAGGAGAAAGATATGCTTATCATTTTATAGAACTTAAACATCTCCACACGACAGCATCTTGGTAAACCAAGTGGAGGTAATCACCACAAATTAAAAGTAAACTAAACAAAAGTACATTGCAGAGAAAGGAAAATGGTTCCTTTGACAGTATCAAAAAAATGTTCAAGGTCAAATTGGCAAACAGTTCTATGAATAATCACTTGTTTAGAACAAGAAATTCCTGACCAAAAATGATGGGTAATATATAGAAAACAAATGAGATTCATTAAATGACATAAAAATGATTAATTTAGATACAAGGACAAATAGGACACCACAAGACACAGCAGCACCAATTTTCCAAATATAGCATTTACAGACCAAACCTAGTTTTTAAAATCTGCCAGTGGCAAATCAGAGTCTCTCATAAAATAGTTTATCTCACTCTCTCTCACTATATAGATTTGTATATTTAGGCAGGAGTCCTTCGTTTATGCACGTTTCATTAAAAACGACAGACAAGGTACTATGGTTAAGCTTTTTATTTAATTTTTCTTGTGTTCGAACAAGAGCTTTTTCTGGACAAAGTGTGTAAAAACTATCCAAATGTTTTATAGTTCCGACCACTTTTGGTTATACCTTTAGCCATTATCAAGGACGATTCGATTTTTCAACTTAATTGAGTGTGTGCATTATGTGTATGTTTTAGTGTGTTGTAGAGATGTTTTAATTTCCAAATACAGTTAGCACATTGTGGCCTTGTTACAACTATCTGATCACAGCTCTATTAAAACCCATTTAAACATACACAAAAATGTATCAGACTCCATTAGAAACATACTAGTAGAAAACAAAAATATAATAAATGCATCCACCTGTAAAAAAAAGATTAGAAATAATGGAAGCTTTAATAATAAAAATGAAAAAGTCAACTCTTAACAATATTAACTATGAACAAGGCCACAATGTGCTAACCATATTCAGAAATTAAAATATCCCTACAACACACTAAAACATACACATAATGAATCATCCTTGATAATGGCTAAAGGTATAGCCAAAAGCACTAGGAACTATAAAACATTTGGACAGTTTTTACACACTTTTTGTCCAGAAAAGAAAGCTCTTGTTCAAACACAAGAAAAATTAAATAAAAGATTAACCCTAGTACCTTGTCTGTCATTTTTAATGAAACATGCATTATATATATATATATATATATATATATATATATATATATATATATATATATATATAACAAAGAATATTTTTCTTTAGAAGGAATTTGTGATCTAGTTTGTTGTTACCCATTAAAAATATAATTTATAGTCAGTAATAATAATGTTGCATTTAAAAATCATTTAATATGCTGGGTGGCAAAGTCATTATACAGTTACTTACAATAACAATTAAGACAAAGCAATTAATCAACAACCCAGAAATTTATTATTAAAATGATTCTGGTTAATAACAATAAAATGCTATGGTAAACAATAGTAATTACTGATACAGTTCGAACTGCAAGCCACCTGCTTCAATGCTTTGCTTTTTTATTATAAATAACTGTATAGTGACTTTATTGACACACATATATATATATATATATATATATATATTATATAATGTGTGTGCGCGTGAAGTCTGATTAAAAAGCATTGGGTCTGTTACTAATGCTAACAAGGTTGAAGCCACTTGACACAGATTGAACTTGAATTGTTGTGCATACACATTAAATTATGTTTTCACTCACATCCATTGTTTATCGCAGTACTTTAAGGAAAGTGTGTAGAGTGTGGTCGCACCACCACACTACAGAGGTTCCATCAGTAACCATGGCTTGTGCAGCAGTTTTTGACCATCCTATTGTACAAATGCAGGTGTCCCCTAGGGCTCCATCCTTGGTTCTACTGTTTTTAATTTTTATTAATGACTTCCCAATGACATCAGGTCTCAACTTGGCATCTAAACTGATGACAACCATTTACCCCTGCCCCGATAGTAAGGCTGATCAGTCTGAGAAGGTCAAAATGGTAGTCACTGTCCAAAATGTCCTCAAGTCTGTCATTACCTGGGGCAAAAGATGGCTTGTTAATTTTAACACCTCTAAAACTAAACTTCTCTCCATTAATCATCTGAAAAACCTCTTGCTGCCTTCCATCTGTATGGCTGATGCTAACCTCCAGGAAAATGACTTGTGCCTTCTTGGGCTAACATTCTCAGCTGACATGAAGTAGAAAGACTATATTCAATACATTGCTAGGTCAGCTAAGAAAGTTAATTCACTGTGTCATGTGATACAATTTTTTTCTCCAAAATCTATCTTGCATATCTATAAGTCTACATGCTTAGAATATTGCTGTTAAGTATAGTCCAGTGCTCCTGCTATTTACCTTGAGCGCCTAGATAAAATCCAAAGAAGAATCAGCAATATTATTGGTCCTGATCTGGCAGCTCAGCTTCAGTCACTTTCTCACTGCTGTAGAGTTGCCTCTGTGCCTTTTCTATAAATACTTTCATGGTAATTGTTCAGATTTCACTACAGTAGCTTTATGAATTTAAGTGCAGTACTACACTGCCATCAAGATCTCATCAATTTACACTTGAATTAGCTAGATGTAGCCATAAATTCTATGCTAGCAGTTTCTTTTCTTACTTGTGGAACTCCATTCTGGCTCCTCATTTTCCAGCTAACTTTAATCTGCAAAAATTTAAATGCAATGTCAATTGCTAACTACTGTCCTCCTGATTACTCTTCACTTTCCACTCATTATTAATGTTTCTGTTCCTAATTCTTCCACACCCTGTAAGCCCTTGTGTTTTAGTAGATTTACAGCCTTGTATGGAATGATACAAATAAAATAATAATAAAAAAAAATGAAACAAAAAAAATAAAAAACTATAACATTCCAAAGGTCTGACAACCAGGTTATTCCCCAGATCTCACCCCTTGCAAATTTTTCTCTTCAAAAATCAAATCACACTTGAAAGAAATAAAATTTCAAGACATCAAGGAAATGCAAGAGAATGCTATGAGGCAGCTACTCACATTCTGAAAAAAGGAGTTCCAGAAATGCTCCCATCAATGCAAACAATGCTAGATAAAGTCAGTGGCTTCATAAGGGGACTAATTTGAAGGAGACTGAATACCTAATTGGTGTGTTGTATTTTTCTTTTTATAGCACCAGTCCCAATACTTTTTGATCAGAGCTTGTGTGTGTGTGTGTGTATATATATATATATATATATATATATATATATATATATATATATATTGAGCACAGATCTCAATATCAAATGCAGCAGTCTGTTTCATGCATAAATGGAATCTTCAGGCATGAAAATGGTGTTCAAGTATGAAAGACTGTGACTACTTGGTGTTAATGTCAGAGTCCACTTTTATATGCACAAATTATCCCTCTGATATTAAGCACTTTTACCCATAAATATAGCATACCTTAAAATATATATATATATATATATATATATATATATATATATATATATATGTGTGTGTGTGTTTTCAGCCTTTATGAAAAAGGTTAAATTTTTTTAGACTTATTTCAAGAAGGAAAAAACAGTTTATTACCAGAACTAGTGTGTGTATGTATGTAGCAGTTTATCAGTGAAATAAAATAGATATATTTGTTGTAGATAAACTGCTATTTACCTGGCCAGATGATAAATGCAAGCAGTTTTTTTGTGAATAGGCAGTCTAAATAGATAAATCAATATTATTTAGCTAGATGAATACTATAATACGCACACATTTATATATATATATATATATATAAAAACAAAGATGGACACATGTATGCAGAAACACTTACGTATATATGCTGTTGTAAAGACAATTGAATGCTACATCATACAAAGATTTCATTCTCCAGGCAAAAATAACATTATAATTATAACATTGCATATCAAGTATATAATAAAAAAAAAAAAAAAAAAAAAAAGTATATAACTTAAAATCAAAATGGGGAAGGGTAAAAAACTGTTTTAATAACAAAAATGGATTTTAATAAAATAACAACAGTAGAATGCCTTGTAAACCTGCCAAGTATATATATTTTCATTCCTGATAGACACCATTCAGTTATAGGAAAGTTGAAAGATTCAAAAATGGCCAAAACAACATCTTTGTTGATTGAGCTATGTACCTCACTAATCCAAGTCAGAAAATAATATTTGACATGTAACAACCAAAATAAATTTCATTTTTTTTTTTTTTTGCTTTGTTAAAAAATAAAAAGGCTGAACAATGTTATTGTAAGTATCAGCATCATTGGTGATTAAACTCTTCATCTCCCCCTAGCTACAACCCTTGCTATTCCAACTCCACCCCAGAGACATCTGAAATCAATATTCATTGGCAAGTGTTTTTGGAAGCAGTAAATAAGGCAAATTGAGTGACCCCGAATGGAGTAATGTCTTTTTTTGGTTAAGGACAATTCTTGTTTTGCAGCTGGAATCTCCTTTGTCTTCAGCTTTGTGATGATGGGGGGTAAGGACAGTGGAAGAAAAAGAACTTTAAATGAGAGAATGTTTGGAAAAAGGAAAACAGTGAAAAGATAAAGAAATGTTTCAGAAAAAGAGAAAGAAAAGGAACAGAGGAAAGAAAAATGGAACAAGAAGAGACAGAAACAAATTTGTAAGATGTACCGAATAGAAAAACTTAAGAATAATATTAAGTTATTTAAAAAGAAGCATTTTAAAAAACAAAGCTTATTGTATGTACACATAACTATGATTGCACCATATTACTTAAAGTGTGATTGATATATATATATATATATATCAAAAACTCACCCACTATTCAGTTAAATATTTTACATTATATAGGCATGTTATAAGTAATGAGATTCTAGAAATTTTGAAGCATTCTTTTCAATTATGCCTCAAAGTTGCTTCCAGAATTCAGGGAGGGGTACAAAAAAAAAAAAAAAAAAAAAATCAACACCACCACCACTAACAACACTTATTGCCAAAGATTACTTTAAGCATTTTAAGGGTAGTGACTTACTCCTTGAAAGAAAGCCCACAAGTGGACAATCATCAGTTGTCAACAATTATGATGCATGAAAAATATCTAAAAGATCATTGAAAGATACCATATGTAGAAAATTATTCTTATGTCCCTTCAGGATATAGGTGATTATGGCTTTCCACAACTTCCTATATTTAGTAGCTATTAACAAAGCAGCAACACAAGACAGATTTGTAATAAGATGCTGGCAGTCTTAGATGTTTCAGTATTGACAAGATTACAAACATAATAAATTAAATATATAACAGTAGTGATATGCTAAAAACCTAAGTAGATTTATTTCCATAGCACAAGCATAGGTGAAAAAGAATATAAACTCCTTCAGACAATCAGCCTAATAAGCCATATAACAAACTTATCCAAATTCTAATGACACAGCAGAATCATATTAGAAATAGGACAGTGTGGGTTTGTAAAGACACTAGAACAAGGAATATGATATTTATGCTCGGAATGATGTCAGAAAGAGCAATGCAAATGCAGAAGTGTGTGTACCTGTGTTTCATAGATTATGAAAGTACATCACAAAGGATTGTTGGAATGGCCAGGTATCCTTGACATATTTAGAAAGGATATTGGAATAATCCAGAAATTATACTGACAGCAAACTACTTGCATATGGATATAAAATGAGTTTAGTAAATATACAAAAATAGAAAGAGGTGTAAGGCAAGGATGTGTCTTCTCATCAGACTTATTCAACCTATACAATGAGGCAATTCTGAGAGAATTACATGGTGCAATGAATAAGTTGTTGTCTAAATTATACAAAAAAAAATAAATGAAAATAACACTGACATCTTATTTTAACAGATATATTTACCAAAATGACACAAAAATATGTTGAAATACTAAAAGAATAAATTTATTCAATAGGACAACTATTGGCTTCAACCACAGCCTCTAGACAACTTCAGAATCTCCTGCAACTCTTCTGGACAGTCTCCTTGTTTAAATTGGTGAATGCTGCTATAATCCTTGCCTTCAGTTCATTTTTGGTGTTACAAGGAGTTCTGTTTGTTTCTCACTCAACTGCTCCACACACATAATAATCAAGGGGGTTGCAGTCTGGGGAGTTAGGTGGCCAGATAGAAAGGGTGATGCAGTCACAGAAATTGTCTGACAGCCATAATTGGGTTCTCCTACTTGTGTGACATAGTGCAGAGTTCTATTGCCAAATACAAGCAGCCACCCTCATGACCCAGGTACCTCCTCAAAGCACTTGAGATATGCCCGTGTTGAGTCTGAGGCTCTTAACAACAATTTCGGAAGTTCTTTTCTTATCAGAGTGAATTTTCCGAGTTGCCGTGCCTTCATAATTATCATCAGATATCTAACTCTTTCTCTGGGTGTCAATCTGAGGCCATTGCAAACACTCTGAAACCTTTGTATTGGAGCTTCCAGCATGAATGCCAAGCAGTACACCATGCCATTTCCAAATTTCTGGCAGAGTGAATTGCATCATGGTTCTCTTTCTTACAGGCGGTTCCCAACTGACCCTATTATACTGTGTAGTCAATAAAATCAAAAACAAACAATGCACATGCATGAAATTAAAAACATAAAATGGAGACAATTTACTCCTAGCACTCTAGAAATCCTACCAGGATTCATTAATAGTCACCACAATCTTAACTATGTAAGATCGGTAGATGATACTGTGTTGATAGCAGATACAGGAAAACTACAAAAACTCCTACAGAAGGTTTTGAAGGAAAGTGAGAAGAAAGGACTAAGAATCAGTTGCAAGAAGAGAGCTGTTAGCAAAGGAACAGTCCAACATGCAAATTAAAAATTGGAAATATGAAAATCAAACAAGTACATATCTGGGAAGTGTTTTAACAATGCAAAATGTGACACTGAAATCCAAAGATGCATTGGGATAGTGAAAGATGCCTGCCAAAAGTTAAGCAAAATATTAAGAAATAGAAAAATTTTGTTAAAAACAAAGAAAAGAGTAGTAAACTGTTATATAGTATCAGTCCTTTCATATGGCAGTGAATGCTGAACAATCTCTTCACAGATTAAGAAACTTTACACAAAAGGCAAAAGGTGTTGTTCTATTGAAGGATGCTGAGAATACCATGGACTGAACATGTGAGCAATGATGAAGAAAAAAATGGATACAAAAAAATGATTATATTTAACATCAGGAAGAGAAAGCTAAAATTTCTAGAGCACATAATGAGGAAAGAGGGCTTGGAAAATTTGATACTAACAGGATAAATTGAAGGCAAGAAGGATAGAGCAAAACCAAGCATAACCTAGCTAGAGAGCTTCAGTAAATGGGTGGCAGAGCAAGGTTTAGATAACAAGAAAATATTTTTAAGAGGTACAAAGGACAAAATTGTAGAGAGCCATGTTTACCAATGTCCTGAAGGGACATGGCACATAAAAGCAGCAGCAATGTTTAAATTTATTTATTTTGTGCTCCTTCCCCAAATCCCATTCTGCCATGTTTTTACACAAGCTGATTAGGTTGGATCATATAGGTTTCCTTCTGTCCTTCTTGTCTTCAGTGTTCTGTGAATGTGAAATTCTCCCCCACTAAAAAAAAAAAAAATATATATATATATATATATATATATATATATATATATATATATATATATATATGTGTGTGTGTGTGTGTATGTATATTTTAGGTACCTTGAAAAAGATACCCAAGTTTTAAGGTTAAAAACCATTTTAAAAGTGAAACTTATTTTATTTTTACTTCCAATAAGCAAAATACTTTGGTGTATTTCAAACTGCATTAAAATTTATTAGAATATTTTTTTTTTTTTTCATCAGTAAAAAAATAGCTAAAATCATCCATATTGACAAATCTAACAACACAACAATCCTCTTTATTAAAAAATCTTTCAAAAATAAAATATACTTTTCAATTTGATGGATATTAACTGATTTAAAGTTTAATTCATCTGAATTAAAACAAATATTACTTTTAGTTTAAAATATTGCAGAAAAGCATTTTTTTTTTAACATGGAGACATGTGTTTTTATGAAGTGTTGATATCTCTTAATAACCTTATGTTTGCATGATTTATGTAAGGGGAAAATAACTGTAGCAAAATTACCTGACAAATACATGTAAATGCCTTTTTTAAATAATTTTTTTTTTTTTTAACTACCCAGAAATGCTTTATAGTTTTACTTAAGGAAAATGTTAGAAAATTAATAATTAATTTTAAATTTACTAAAGTTACTGCTCTTATTTTCAGCACGTTTATACACACAAAAATAATTCAAAATTCTTTTGTTGAATTGTAGTAAGCTTTTCCATTTATGATTAGTAATATAGCTTTTATTTAATAATATCACTTGACTGCAGAACTGACTACAGAATTTTGAAAAATTTACAAATTTATAAATTCTTTTAATTAAAACTTTTAAAAATGAAAACATTTCTTGTAAATCATTCATAAATTTAAAATTTCTTAAAATAAGTGTGTCTATAATATTTTATTCAAAAAAGCAATTAAGAGTTTTTCTAATTAAATAGGGTCTTAGTTTTATTGCATTTTTTTTTATTTTAATATTTAAAGCAGATTTTTTGTATCAGAGTGTCCTATTGATTTAAATTCTCCTAGGACTTATCCTTATAAACTAATATAAACATTAAGCACAACAAAAAAGAAAAAATTCATAAAATTAAATAAGTGTGGGTAACAAATGTAAAAAAAATATTTCTTTTAATAATTTCATTTGTAAATATGTCCTGAAATTTTCATTAAAATCCAATCTAATTTTTGCAAGAATTTCCAAATCTATGTTTTTCAGTCAAAAGATGCTAAAATTTTTGTACAAATGCATGGACTCTTGTTGATGCCAGAAAAACAATTTTTAATCAAAATTTTGAAGGTTCTAATAGGATTAAAACAATTTTTTTTTTTTTTTTTTTTTTTACATCAAAAAATTGTTTGAAATCATCTTAATAATAATCCAATGATTTTGAAAATAAAACTATTTTTATTAGGTTTGGGGTATATTTTTCATCATGTATGCTTATTTATTACAAAATCTTTGGCAGTACCGATAAAACAGTTTTAAGGTATGTTATATTTATGAGTAAAAGTGTTCAATATTCCGATAGAGTATGTGTAAATACAGGAGTGAAGACAGAGGTCAATAGTGTTTCATACTTGAATGAAATATTCAGGCTATATGTGTTGGGTAGTAGCTTGACTATATATATATATATATATATATATATATATATATATATATATATATATATATCATCAGTCTTGGTCTGGAAATACCTTTTATACACAATTAGAAAAGAATAAGACAAGAGAGAGGAAACCAATAGAAAGAATAAGGAAAATAAGTAGATTGCGAGGAAAAAATTATATACACATATGTAGGTATTTACTAAGCTTAGTTTGGCATAAGGTCACAAGTGTGAGGCACTTGGTTGTGTTCAGACCCATTAGAACAGTAACTGTCTGTGAAGCTAGCTTATTATGTATTCTTCCAAGATGAGGTATCCACATGATAGCCAGAGAAGGGACACTAGAATTCTATTTATAAATGAGAAATATAGAAAAATAAATAAATGGTATGTCAATGAAAAAAAAAAAGTTCTTAAATCACAGAAAAACTAAGTTCAAGATGGAAACCAATATAAAACAGGTGCTAATAATGTTAGTGACAAACGCGTAACAAGATAACTACAGACAGAATTGCAAAATGTATATTTATTACTAGTGGCTCACCAACAGCTAAAAACCACTGTGTTATCACTTAGATAACAATTTCTCAAGGCAAACTCTCACACGTGTACCTATGTGTCACTAAAGTTGAAGATAACTGCTGTCCATACAGCAATTAAAAGCTAACAAAGTAGCTGTAGGTCTTATAAAAATTGATGACAGAGAGACAGACATGATTACTATTTGAATTTAATAGTTCTCACTGTTCTAAAATCTCAAATTCAATTTTAATTGCAAAAAGATGCTATATTTGTATCTTCAGAGACAGAAAGAATAGTTAATTAATACTCGGCTATATTTAATAGCATTATAAAGACTCTTGAAAAGTAAGATAGAAACTGGCTACTCATAAGAGAAAGTGTGATTCTTTTAGGCTCTAAAATATCAATGAATATTTACTACTGTTATTTATTGTATACAAAATACAATTGTGGCACAAGGCCGAAGTGAATATTTACTACTGATCAAAGTGATTTTTCCAGAATAAAGGTTGTCCTGAAACTAATGCCTGGTTACATTTTTCACTGAAACTTAAAATGTGGCACATTTACACCACCAAATATAGTAATTCATACTGCATGACATTCTTTTATGTACGCATGCAGATGTGTGCAATAAAGTTATTCCTCACCACCTTATATTTTGTAGGTCTAAACATTATTAGTCCCTTATTAGCCTTCCCAATTTGTTCTACCACCTATTTTCACCAGTTCATTAGGCTACTTATTGTTCCCTCTCTGCTCCTTTTGCCTTCAGTATCCTCTAAGGATCAGATTCTTCAAGCCTCTTTTACCTCATGTGCCCCAAAAATTTCAACGGTCTTTTTTATTCTAAGTATAAGTATCCCTTTTGTTTCTATTTTCCTTAAAACACCCTCATTGTTTACCCACTCCATCCATTGTATTCTCAGCATCCTAAAGGCAGAAAAAAAATTAAACTAATCAAGGTTAAGGGAAAACCTCATTGGAAAGCTATCACCAAACCATTTAATGCTTGAAAGATTTTTCTCAAATTGCATTTAGTCAAAAGGGGAGACCATTTTGAATAGTAACAGATATTTTTTTCTAATTGTTTCACCTCAAGTGAGGCAATAATGCCATTAGAATTCAGGATGTGGCAGTGAAAGCAAAAGGAAAAAAATGGAATGGGAGGATTGAGGAAAGAACAAAAAAGGAACAGGGTTCAAGACATGGCATTTAAATTTTTTAAGATTGTAGTTATCAGGGAAGCAAGAAATCAGAATGTTGTTTCACATGTGGTAAGTGTGAAAAAAGAAACTTTAAGAGTAGAATCGGCAGTTGCATCCAGCTAGTTAAACAGTAAAATAGTGAGACCTAATTGCCAATCTAGTAGCACACTTAAATTTATGTAGTCGAGGGACCAGGGATAAAAGCTCATTAAAACAGTTGCCATCAAAATATTTGTAGAAAAGACAGAGGGAAGCCTAGTAACATTGGTGAGAAAGTGACTGAAGTCGAGATGGCTGTTATAGGATCAATTACATTGCAGACACTTTTTTCGATTTTGTCAAGAACCTCAAGATGTACAACAGGAGCACTAGATATGGCAACAGTATTCAATGAATGGTAGATTTATAATGTTATAGACAAAATGCATGCATTTATTTATGATTCATATTGTTAATAAAGGAGTTATGACCTGACAGGTGCAGGACAGCATTCATATTGTACAAGAAGCAAATGTCTATTGAATTTTTTTTTATTTTTATTTTTTTATTTACTGCTCATGATTTACTTGAAGTTATTAAATGCAGTTCAGTCACCAAATGCAGAAAGTGACAATTTGGTCTTTTAAAAATGCAACAATTTATACAGAGTTTCAATTTAAAAAAAAAAAAAAAAAAAAAAAATTTATCTGCAGGAATATCTTCTCAGTTAATCTATTAGAATGCTTCAAGTGGAAAAGCTACCTTTGTATAGAACTCACAATATTTTTGCTAGTCATATAACCAAGGTGTTGTAGATTTTCATGGACTGATAGCAATACAATTACTTCTTTGCAAAAATGAAATACAGTATAAAAAATTAAAAATAAAAAACATTAAAATTACAATTTACTTTTTTTCATAAACATTTCATAAAATATCAATATATAGGACTTTATTCTTAAATTTATCTTGATTTGTGCTTCATGTAAAAGTTAAAAAAATTTCCTATATATTTTCAATGCATTGGTACGTGTGGATGAACAAGTTTACAGCAGTTATTAGCTTGATATTAATCAGATATTTTCAATGTATAATATTCTACCTATATAATCTACAGAGAAATACTAAGCTGTGCAATGACAAGAAAAGAGATTATGTTGAAAAGTCAAATATTTGTGTACAATGCATCTTTTATCAGAAAAAAGAACTTCTTGAACTCTACTGCCAGAAAAGTTGGTTCACTGTATCATGACATATTTTTTATGTCTGGATCCATTTTGCACATCAGACTATATATCTCGAGGTTCTTGGCAGAATTCAAAGAAAGGTCTGTAATGTAATTCATCCTGAACTGGCATCTCGGCTTCAGTCACTTTCTCACCAACATGATATGGCTTCAATCTGTCTTTTCTACAAATATTTTCATAATTGTTCTGATGAGATTTCCTCATTGGTGCCTTGACTGCATGAATTTGAGCACAGTACTAGATTGGCAACTAGGTCTCATAATTTTAATGTTGAACTAAGTATGTTATAATAGTTTCTTTTCTCACATTTCTTGCCTGTGAAACTCCCTTTTGAGTTCTTGCTTCCTGGCACCTATAATCATAAAAAAATTAAATGTCATGCCAATTGCCATCTTCTGTCTACCTGAACTCTGTTCTTTTATTGTCCTGTCTCCTCACTAAAGCCTTTTTTTTTTTTTTTATTTCCAATAACGTGGCATTATCACCTAGCCTGGGGTGAAATGATTAAAAGGAAAAAAATTATATGTATACCTGCATTACATTTATTTATGTATTATTTGCTAATCATTGATACATGAAAGTTATACTGCATTATATATATATATATATATATATATATATATATATATATATATATATAATGTATGCCTGTAAAAGTTTTAGATAGTGTATATCTGTAAAAGGACAATATGAATAAAACAAAAGGAAAACAAAAAAGTCCTGTAATGCATTGGCTAAGACATGTTTTCCTTATATATATATATATATATATATAGCTAGATTTATACATCTTCCACTACTGACATTGTGTCTTATGACAATGGCAGACAGTTCCAAAATATGAAAAAATAATCTCTGAAAGAGTAGAGAAAAAATATATTTTACCCATGAAGACGTGACACCCAACTATTTGGACATGACCCTAATCAGCTTTGGGGACCAAGCCTAATACACTAGATTATATATAGTTCACTTGAGGACTTTCAACAGTAGTAACAACTAAAATGGATAGCACATGTAACTTGAAGACAGAATGACAATCAAGATTCTGACATTCCACACTACTTAAAAAAAAAAAAAAAAAAAAAAATCATCACTATGAAAAAGAGCAATAACAGTACTGGACTAAAGAAACCTCTTTCTAAAAAATTGTTTTTATTAAATATTTCTCTTCATTATGGTGCAAAACTATTACAATCTCATGTATTAGGTTTGGTGCCCAGAACTGATTAAACAATACCAATCTATTTTAAAGGTATTAAAGATTCCCATATGAAAATCTATTTCTAAGTACTTAAAATATACTATCAATTCTGATGATATTGTTAAACTTGTTGACTAAATATTTGCAATGTTAATCATATTGCTCATGGTAACTAATATGTGTAAACAAGATAAAGTTCAATCACATAAGCTAAATATTATAGTAAAGAAGTTTCAGTAAAATTTCTCAAATGTAGCAGATTGTTTTAAATTATATATATTACTTAGGTGCCTAATATAATCATAATATTAGCCATTTCCCTACATGGAAACATTTAGCATTCATTGAGCAAGGAGCTCAATCTTAAAACAATTTCTTAGGGTTCTCAATTTCGGTAGCTGTTATTGTTCTTTCTAATAATGGTGGGGGTTTTCTGCCTAGCCTTTTATTTGAATTGGTGTGAAATGCTAACATCTTGATTATGTTATTATTTTCTCTTTAAGTTATATGTGCTATCCATCTGCTGTTGGTACTCCAGTGATGTGGTTTCTGTTATTTGGTACAGTTCTTTGTATTTTATGAAGCCAGTCCACAATATTCAAAGAAGGCTGAACTTTGCCAAGACCCTTAGGTTTTCACTCATTCAAAGACTTAATTGAAGGACATAATGCAATAAACATGGTCTCTTAATAAACAGGGTTCAGAAAATCATTCAAAGGGTTAAAAAGTGAGAAATTAATAGGGTTGGTCTTAAGCTCAATAGGGTGGGGGGAGAAGAAAATTTCCTCAAAATAAATAATCAAATGTCTAACTTCTCTTAGTCACTTAATAGTACCTGCCTTGAAAAAAAAAAAAAAACATATCACCAGCTTAAAAGTAGATAATATATACATAGTCTTTGTTTTGTTTTTTTTACTCTTCATTTTAACACATTTTTGACAAAAGAACATTTAAAAGCAAAACACATAAAAAACTATTACATATATCATTAATCATAAAGTGAAAAAAAATTCAATAGAATAAATTTGGTGAAGTGCAGATGATAAATGAGCAATTAAACCAGTACTGAACTGTTATGAAATATCAGTCTGATATGGCAGTGAATGCTGGACAATCTCATCACATCTCATCAGATTAAGAAGAGACATGAAGCAACAGAAATGTTGTTCTGCAGAAGGATGCCAAGAACTTAACATGTGAACAACAGAGGTTTAGAGAAAACCAAAACAAATCTATATCAAAACAAAAAGAAAAAAAAAAAAGAGATTTGAAATTTCTAGGTTAGAAATTCTAGAAAGAAGGCTTAGAAAATTTGACACTCCCAGAACATATTGAAAGCAAGAGGAATAGAGGAAGACCACTCATGATCTACCTAACTTGTGTTAATGGTTAACAAAATAAAGATTAAGAGAGATAGCAAAAGGATGCAACTTTACTAAGAGCTACAAAGGATTGGAGATTTGGGTGATCTATTATTGCCTGCATCCTGAAGGGACATAGCATATAGAAGATATGGGTTTAAATTATATCATATTCAAAGCAATACCTTTTTTGGATTATTTTTTGGTTACACTTGATTCGATGAAATAATCAAAAAGAAAAATGATTGCATTTCTGCACTAAATTCAGAAAAATTCTATACATCTAAATTTCTGAAAAGTTAATAAAAACATCTAACAGGAGATGACCTGATGTGAAACAATGGAAAAAGCTTGTGCTAAAAACAACAAAGATAGTGGTCAAAAAGAACAAATGCATAATATCAATTTTTGTCAAGTTTTTCTTGTTAACTAATCTTATTTAAAAATAAATTTTTGATGACAGGTATTAAAGAAGCATCAGACCTTAACATATATAAATTTTTTATGTTATGAATCATCAAGTCATTTCAGAAGCTACTTAAAAATTTCTGCAAGCTACTGAACCTGAACTGTTAAAGTTCAAAAGGAGAGTAAAGGCAGAAATGTAATAATGTAGAAGAAATTAAAAACCGAATAGAAAGAAAAAATAACATACTAACAATGAAGTCAAGAGTTTTAAATCTCATTTTAGAATATCATCACATATGCAGAATAATATTTTGGCTAAGAAATTAACTGAGAACAGCAGCAAAGAAAAGTAAAATGTATTGAAAGAGGTGCAATAAAAAAAATAATATTCTAAGTTTAGAAAAAGAAAAAATATCATTTCTATTATTAATGTTTTATGTATCTAACTGCATATTTGTTTTTTTTTTTACTAATATCATATGCACTTTCTATAAGTTATATATCTCCACCCATTTTATAAAGTATACCAATATTTGTAGCCTTATAAATATTAGCTAAATTTGGTTCAGAAATTTTCAATGTATAATGTTCAAAGTGATTAATGAAGGAGTGTTGCAATAAATGCATTGAAAAGAAAGGATATTAATGTTGAAAAATAAATATTTATATGAAAAATTCTTTTCTATCATTAGGCAATAAATTTATTGATTGCCCTATGGATGGATGGATATGCTTGTATAAATTTATGTAAATAAAATGTGTGCATATACACAACATGGAGTGCTGAAAAGTTCTTAGCCTTATCAAGAAGGATTCCCTATCAACGTTCTGATGTTTGGTTCTTTGGCCAGATCCTTGTGAGTTAGGCTGAGAACTTTCCAGCATCTCTCATATGTATGCATGTATATAAAATGAATGTGTGTGTGTGTGTATATATATATATATATATATATATATATATATATATAAAGGCAGGATGTGTGTGCGTAAAGAGTGCACGGCCGCAATTCGACAGATTTGCACCAAAATTTACATGCACAAAGTTAGCAGGAAGGCCAAGATCAACTTTGCATTTCCCAACTTCTATTCATAGTGGAAATAATCGATTTTTTCATGCTTCTACAGCAGTTTTCATGTAGTTTGTGGCCATTTTCTACTGGCCAGAGTGAGAGCCAATAGCTGGCTGCCACGAATGTTAACTAGCATGCAAAAAAAAAAAAAAATATCAATAGCTGCATTTGTCACAAGTGAAAAAATTTAAATCTGCATGGCACTTTACTCCAATTGGCTCATTCGCTTGCTTAAACTTAACGTTGATTCTGACTCCACAGAACTGGGTTGGGTGTAAAAAAGTATTTGTTGTTAACATTCTTTTTTCATTCGGTTTTACCAGTTACGAGTCCTTTTTTAAAGCTGATCGTTTTGTGTTCATTTTGTTTAGTTCTTTTTTTGTAACAGATTTAATGTTTAGTATAGAGCTTAGAAAAAATTTGCAGTGTGAGATAGGCAAGAAGTAAGGCATGTAGCAACATCAGCACGGCAATGGGCACTCCTTTAAAGGCAAGGAAGGGCAAAAATATTTTAAGTCAAGTGATGAGTCGTACGAGTTTTGAATTAAGCACGGGCAACACCGGGCCATGCTGCTAGTATATATATAATAAAATCATAAAACTAGTTCAAAATATTTAAAAATAAAAGATTTATTTTGAAAGCTAATCTGATAGAAAATAAATGAAGATGAATTCTTGAACGATTCTCTGAAACCAATGAAACAAAAAGGTAAATGTCTAAAATCAAACTTTATACTGAAAAATTTTAATCATGGCTACTTTGAATTTAAGAAATTGTGATTTTTTGTTTTTGTTATTTCTACATGTTTCCCCCAATACTTTCTTTTTATGTGCCATGTCCTTTCAGGACATGGGCGATCATGGCCTTCCACTTCCTCCTATCCCTTGTGGCTCTCAACAGGTTTTGCGTTTCTGCCAACTCCCCCAGATCACGCTCCACCATCCACCTGCTCTATCTTGTCATGCACTGCTTTCCCCCTCTATCCATCCCATGAGTATCAGATTCTCCAGATCTTCCTTTCTCATCACATGTCCCAGAAATTTCATCTGCCTCTTCCTTATGTTAAGCAACACCCTACCCACTCTATAACAGCCACTATCCAAAACAACTTATCCCATTGAAACAACATCCAAATAGTTACAACCAATCCCCAAACTGTTATGGATATAATTAGAACAAAAAACACCCATAACAATAAGAATTCAGAAACAGGCATATATAAAATAAATTGTCAAAACTGTTCCTCACAATACATTGAGGAAACATGCAGAATTTTAAAGAGTATAAACACAGAAGGGACCTTATACATAACAATTTGTCATTATATATATATATATATATATATATATATATATAAGTTGAATTTATTTCTGAGTATTTGATAAATTATGTACAAAAAAGGTCCCTTTTGTGCTTATACTTTTTTTTTTTTTTTTTTTCATTTCTGCATGTTTCCACAATGTATTGTGAGGAACAGTTTTGACAATTTATCTTAAATATGCCTATATGTTTCTGTTGGATTTTTTTAGTCAATTTATTACATATACAATGTTTTTTTTTGTTTTTTTTAGATTTAAAATGCATTAATTTACAGTTTAAATGTTAAATAATTTAATTGTATTTCCCATGGACCTTACCAAATATTCTGATTGTGCTATTATACATCAGTGTTAGAAAGAAAAAATGTTTTAAATATCATTGCTTTCACAAATGAGTTAGAGATGAAAGGGACACTTAAGACATGGAGTTTATGCTTTTGTTTGTTGCATAAATTATACAATATTAAAACAGATATCTTTAAGAGGAAATTAATCTAAATTTATTTCTTACATTTGGTTGAAAGTATCTAAAATGGGACTTACTAATTCCCATAGAGAAAAGTCAGACACACTATAAGTTGACAAGATAAAAAAAAAAGAAAAAATATATATTGTCCTGCATAAAGATTATCTCACAATTATCTGTCCATTTTTTTTTAGTCTTCATACCAACAAGGTAGAAGGAAAAAAAAAAAAAATGAAAATACATCATGTGGTTGATTTCTCATCACATAAAAAAGATTTAACTAGGTGTGGTCATCTTCAATCCCAGTAAGATATGACAGATATTACTGAGTTATGGAAATGTGAGTGTGAGGATTCTTTCCTGCTGCTAGAAGAGCAGCAGGAAAGAATCCTCACACTCACATTTCTTCAATCATCATAACATGCTAATGACATGACATCTGGCAATGGAACAGAACACAGGGAATATGGGTTCATGCATTAAAAAAAAAAAAAAAAAAAAAAAATTCATAATTATTTAGACTATTTATATTCAGACTACTGTCATCATTACAGCTGTTGTGCTCTCCAGCCTTCCTCATGTATATATTGATCTGGATGATCTACAGGTAATTCTGAACTGAATCCTTTATTTAATCTACAAGGGTAGACTGTTCTAGTTCCACTGCTTATGTCTAGTTCTTATTTTTAATACCGCTCACTTATTACTCACAGTTATTGTTCATAATTACATTTTCAAATATTGGTAACTAATTTACCATCCTATACTGCCACAAAAACTAATTTAAAAAGCAGGAAACAAATTTTAAACTGAATAAACCAGTCTTGCTATATATAATTATAATTTTTCCTTTAAAAAAAAAAAAAAAAAAAAAAAATCATTTGATTATAAAAATTAATATGGAATAAAATGAGTAAAAAATGGTTTCATCTAAAAATTTTTGAAAGAAATTAACTGTAGATGACATAAGGTTATAAAAAAAGTGTAATTAAACAGATGTCAAAGAGCATCACACAAGAGTAGGTTAAATGATATGGCTATAGGTTTGTGTCCAATTTATTTTCCACTCTTAGTATTTTTTTTTCTCATTTTCTGACAGTAACATTTGTGTCTTAGTGGTTTTATTGCCTTGTTGGGGGGTGAAATGATTTTTTAAAAAATGTGAAGGCAAGACTCATGAAAGATTTATAAGATGCAAGTTCAAATCTAGTTGGAAGCTTTTTTTTTTTTTTTTCCTAGATATCAATTTGCTGTAGCAGTCAAAAAGCTTAATGACAGTGTTGGGAGGAAAAGCAATAAGTGGGAGTTAAAAACAAACAAAAAGAAAAAAAAGATCATAATAAATAACAATAGTAATTCAATTGTTGTCTGAGCTAAAAGACAGAAAGAATATAATCAATGAGAGAGAATAGTTTAGCCCCTCTTATCAGACATAGCATTTTTATTTATCCCTTCTAAATTTTAATCAGCCATTAAATGCAAATCAAAGAAAAATATATTAGGCACTATTTTTTTAAAACTGGACACAAAATGACAAAGATAATAAAAGCTTTTGATTATACTAGACAGTATTGGTCACAAGTGACATTTCATTGTAAGCTAATTTAGAAGACCAAACTAAAATAAACTAATTTCAGTATTGCTTGACTCACCCTTGTATACAATATAAATAAACTAACGCAAGTAGTTATTTTTGTATTCGAGAAACTAAGAATAAGAAAACCAGCTCACTCTGACTACAGGAATAAAGCTATAAAAATTGATCTCCAGTATTGTTTTCTACTATCTTTTGTTAGAAGATTACAGTATTATAAAAATACAGTGATATAAAATTTTCTTATATGAAAAAGTAAAAACTAGATTGAGTTGCTCATTTTTGTTTTATTTTATTTTATATGTAACCCTGGATTTGCTACATCTTATAACAATGTTATGCTATTTATATTTTTAAAAATATCCATTAGTTTCATACATACAAGATATTAATAGAAGTAGTAAATAAAAGTGTATTTTCTTCCTCTGCACCCATATTTCTCAAGTTGAGCAGTCTGGGATAAACCTAATTAAACATGAAGGTCATTTTTTATTAAAACTTATATTCTGATTTATTGAAGTATTTTCTTAAAAATGAGTTTATTTGTTAAACATTTTCTTTTACTATTTTAACTGCATTTGCAATTCACAACCATACACAAAGGAAAAAAGAAATTAAAGTTTTTAGCATTAAGTACATTTTTTGCATAGAGTAAAGAAAAAATATTTTAATCTAATCCCCACCCTCGGTGATCTCTAGTTACCTTGCCATCATTTGTTCTCTTTTTCCTTTTAATTTATGGCATATACCAATTTACCTCCAAGTATATAATTGTTTGGCTGCAATACAGAATACAATGAATTCCACCTTAAATGACCTCTGAAGTAGAGTTTGTCCTTTTCTGCCCTACCATTTTTAAGATTTATATATAAATAAACAAACTCTTATTAATAATGACTTTCCCAGTTGAACAAATAAGGCGATCTATAACACATTTTAATATAAATCAAATAGAACATAATGCATCCTCAAATAACCCTAAACATATCTTTTATATCATAATCAGATGCATTCTAAATATAAACAAGATAAAATAATCTTAAAAAACTCAAATACTAATATATCCCCCACAGATCCCAGTAAAAAAATAAAATTAATTATATACTAAATTTAATCCAACTAACTTTATCATCCATAATAACTCCTCCCCACCAACAGATGTATTGCAGAAAACCAACACTATATATCAATTTAAATGTCCCTTGGAAGATTGCATCTTGACATAAAAGCTAATGTACAGGTTGGTCATTCTACAATAACGTTATCAAGATGGCTCACTCTACACATGCATGATTCATTGTCCATTTCACAACATCTACAAAACATTCCTGTTCACATTCACAATTTAGAAGAATAATAGTCAACAATGCCAGTATATTTCACCAAGTACATAATAGCAGAAACTACAAATTCTCAAAGACATCTTTAATTAAAAAAAGAAAAACCAACACTAAAATTACAAATATAGTACAAATGTTCTGAAATGCTGTTAGTATGTAATTCTTTAGAAATATCTACATTAAAACTAAAGTTTTTAAAAACGAGCAAACTATAATGTAATGAATTCAATTCTTAACTAATTTTCTTCCCTTACATTGGAATGTTTACAATATGGAAATTTTTTTAAAAAACAATCACTGTGACTTAGCAAATGACCAGAACTGCTCATAATATAACCACAAATGCAAAAATTTACTTCAGATACAGACAACTATTTGTCTTAGCAATCATAACCTTGAAGATGATACTAGAATTTATCGAAAGTACTCAGAAAAATAAAAATGAATACATACAACCATGGTACCATTAATACCCAGTGGTGATAGTGTTTTATGCTTAAACATAATATATATATATATATATATAGACACAGACTGTTTCACTATCACAGTTCCTCAGTGTGGTTAGACGTCTGATTGATTCAACATCAGGCCATCATCACACAGCAGGAAGGAAGGGAATTTTAACGTTTTTTTCCTTCACAAAATACATCAGCAGCTCGGAGAACACAATTCGTAATTGAAGAGTAATGTTTAATAGCAGTTGGAGCCACTGTTTTTAAAAAAAACCCCTTTCTTTCAAGAGCTCAACCGTTCCTGGGAGTATATATATATATATATATATATATATATATATATATATATATATATATGTATATGTGTGTGTGTGTGTGTGTGTGTAAAAAAATTTTAAATACTTTAGAAAAAAAAAAATGAAAAAATTCTTGAAGCTATTATTTCAGTTTTAATTACTAAAAGATTAAATTTAATATATCCAGTAAGCAAAATACTTTGTTGTATCTCAAAGTGAATTTAAATTGATTAGAATGATTTTCTTTTCTGATTATCAGTAAAATCTATAAAATCTGTCACCAGAACAATTTCAAAAATAAAATACACTTTTCTGAAATTTTATTTGGAGAAGATTAGCAGATTAAAAAAGTTTATTACAAATTGAAACAAATATTATTTTTGTTTTTAAATATTGCAGAAAAGCATTTTTAACATGGTGGTGAGTATTTTTTAAGAAATGTTGACAGCTCAATCAACAAAGAAGTTTGGTAAATTTAACTAAGGGATACATTACTGTAAAAATTACTTTACAAATACACGAACACATTTTTTTATAATTTTTTCTTTTTTTTTTTTTTTTTTTTTTAACTATAGTAGAACCTGATTTCACAAACAAACACTCCAAATAAGAAACTCTGGTGATAAAAGAGAAAAAACCCAGAAAGATGGGGGTCACCCCTTCCAAACAATAATTATATCTCCCCTTTCCACTATCAACTCTCCTCCATACAGGTAAAACTTAAATTAAATTTTTTTCTATATTTTATCTGTTTAGTACTGTGTTTATTTTATTTACTGTTGGTTTTAAATAATAGCTTCATTGATAATTCATTGTTTTCTTTGTATGAAACTGTTCAAAATACTTTTGTAAAAGTTTAAATAAGCAATCATCTGATGCCCATGAATGAATTAATACATTTTACATTGATTCCTATGATGAAAATACTTTCTGTTCATGAACAGCCTTCAGGAACAAATTAAATTTGTGAACCACTGTACATAGTTTTCTTAAAAATTTTTTAAAAATATTCTAAGCAATCTAATATTTTATTGAATTTTAGGTACTTTGGCTTTATTGTCTTACAAAGATTCTTGTTGAGGAAATGTTAGGAAATCAATTTTAAATTTATTGTAGTTACCACTCTTTATAATGTGTATGGATGTCCATATTTACAAAAAATCAACACATTTATACACACATAAAATAAATTCAAAACTCTTTTTAAAATATTGGGGAGGAAGGGTTATTGAATTGTAGTGAGCTTTTCCATTGATGATCAGTAAATACAGTTTTAATTTAATAATATCACTTGACTGCTACAAATTAATACAGAATTTAAAAATTTAGAATTCTAATTAAAAAATAAAATAAAATTCTTATAAAAATTCATTGAAAATTTTTTTTAAGACAATAGCGTCCATAATATATTTTATTCATAAAAGCAATTTCTAATTAAATAATTAGTTTATTGCATTTTTTTATTTTAAAATTCAGGGCAGATTTTATGTAACTGAGGATCCTGTTTGACAATAAAAATTATGATTTAAATTCTGAGGAGGTGTCTTTATAACTAATATAGACATTAAGCACTTCAAAATAGAATTTCTCTAAATTTCAGAAAATTAAATAAGTATACTGGGGGTAATAGATGAAAACAAAAAAAAAAAAAAAAAAAAAAAATAATCTGTATTTGATTCTTTCAAGAATTTCCAAATCAATGTTTTTCACATTTTTAACCTGAATTTCCATTGTTCTAAAAAGGATTTAAAAAAAAAATGCTTTTATCTTTATACAAATGTTTTGTATCATAAAATTTTGTTTTTATCATGTTTTGTCCATTTTTATTTTTCATCACATATCCTTTTTTTTTTTTTTTTTTTTTTTAAGCAAATTTTGAGAACTATTACTCCATTTGGTTAGAAATGGAATATTGTCCCTTTTGGGGACCTCCAAGGACATCTGAGATTACTTTACATAACCTATTTTGCAAGTAGATGCTTTGTGAATCCTCAAATGACAACATAGAAAACTTAATATCCACCTTACCATCATTTGCTTAGAAACAGCATACTTTGCTCTTTGATAATCTTTGAAGTTAATGCCACATTGCCTATGTTGTTCATGAAGTCTCCTGGCTATCCAAAACCTGTATCCCTAACATTTTCAGTCATATGTAAAAACCCATGCATACAAGTATTGCATTCAATTTGAAAGTTGGTGTGACTTGATGACACAAAATATTTTTCTCAAAATTATCACTATTTTTGAAGAAATGAATTTAAAGATTAAGTTTAGGTTTAAAATTAGAGTGTTTAAATTTAATTCCAGTGAAAGTCTTATAAAATTTATAATTCAAACATATGCAGTTAGTTTGAAATTAAGACATAATAAATCCCACAACCAACAACTGCATACCTTCAACATGGTCCAGAGAATAAATCAATAGCCAACTAAAATACAGAATGTTGCACCAGAAAAATTTACAGCACAAAACTTTCGCCTTGCTTCCAGAAAATGTTCTTTTGTCAATGTTGAAGTCAGATGAATTGAGGTAAGGGAAGAGGCTATAAACAAATTTTGTCCATTAGATAAGTAAACATTTATTCATACTTAAGTAGTTATGACCATTTACAAGAGTAAAGTCACAAATATAGAACCAAGTCTGGGTAAATTTTCCAATAAAAAGATATTTTTTGTTTCAGAAATAGCAAGCCACGAAAGAGATTACAGCAACACACTGGTCAAATTTGATTAACCTCAAAGAAAATAGAGTTTGTGAACCTGCACTTGCAGAAGGTTTTTCAAATAATGAACTGCAAGAGGTTCTAATGAATGGGACAACATTGAAATTGCCAAAATTACTTGCACATTTGCAAGGTATGGACAGAGCAGTTAAATTAACTACTGAAACTTCACAAATTGTATACGAACAAGAAGCAATCACAATCACATTATTACTAAATCATTGTGCCATCAAATAATACCACCATTTACATCAAAAGACAATTATCCTGAACAATTTAGCTACATTATGATATAATATATTATACAGTGCAGTAGATTTAGTGGGATTTTTCAATAAACAATGCAAATTTAAAATATCTTGTCTTATAATTTGTGTCCAATGGTATTATATACACTTATCAGATTTTTGCTTCTATTAATTATGACGTAACAAATGGTGAAAGATTTTTTTTCATTGATTAGCCCTTTTCATAATCTTTTACAATTTTTAATCTTCACTTATTGAATACAATAAAAAATTGAATATTTTGCTTGTGGTAATTTACAATTAAAATTCTGGAAATTCTGGATTGAATATATTTTCCATTTAATGTTTCTAATACAAAAAAAAAAAAAAAAAAAAAAAAATCAACTTTATTTGGATTTAATCTTGAAATAGTAAAATCTGAAGTCAATTTGCAAAAACCTGTGAAAATTAGGTATTTCTGCACATTTCTTTCAGATGATTTTTAAAAATTAAATATTAAAAAATTGGCAAAGTTATGAGTCTAATTTCTGATGTTAATACCCAACTTTTGCACACACACAAACATATGCATACCATGGCATGCTCAGGATTGGATGAGTATTTCAAATCTAATCGTTCCACCGAGAGTGAAGATTTTTAGCTTCTGTTTGTAGTTCCTCTTTAACTTGATATGTTTTTTTCATTACTAAGCTGTTATTACAAAACATATAATTTGGTACAGCTTCAGATCCATCACTTTTCAGCCTGTGTATAAAGGTGTATAAAATGTTATCTGCATTTTGATCATTGAATTAATTATCCATGTCAAAACAATTTTAATGAAACAAAAACCATATCAGAATCATCAATTCTGGAACAAAATTATGATATGAAACAAAATAAACATGAAAGTAACTATTGTTATTTTGACTTATTTTGTTTAAAATATACTTTATCATGATTACAAAAGTAGAAAAAAAAATTAACTTGTGTGGTTTAGCAGTAGAATTAGGATTGTTTTGTAAACCTTGTTTATAATATCTAAATTATTGTATTAAATTTATTGAATTTAATGAGGACATTAACTTTATATAATTTTCGTAAATGATTTATCATTAATTTTAGAGTATAAATTACCAGGTTTTTCCTATTTTGTTTGTTAATGGTAAACTAGATTAAAATTCAACTTTTTTTAAATATCTTTTAGAAAGAAAAACAAATTACACAAAAAATATAATATATATATATATATATATATATATATATATATATATATATATATATAATCAATGTATCAAGAAAAAATGTTAAAAATTAAACATGAAACATTAAAATTAACTTTCTCAGGAGAGACTTTAACATTTTTAAGAAAACATCCTGTTCAAAAGCATGCATCCAAAGTTTCCTCCTGGATGAAAGCCGACATCGATAATTTCATTGGGTCTTACCTGTTTGCTTGGCCACCACAGCCCACAGGTATCATTTCTTATGACTGTACTAGAGTCATATGTCTGATTGCATTAGACATCTCTTTGCTCATAATGAGTGCAAGCATGTCCTCAAGGAAGCAAAGTTACTATTTGCTCATAGAATGAAATAACATATAGCATCTCACAAGTTCAATTCTAGAGATTATTGACAACTCTGAAAGAGTGTCCTGAACAACAGCAAATCCTCAATCCCTCTATTTAATTAATTTGAAGTCCTAACATCTACAGCAGATAAGGCTGAATGCTTTGCTCATAAATTTTCTTCCAATTTAACAATTGACTCATCTAGAGTGCCCACACCTGACTTCCCCACTAGAAATGAGGCTATACTGAGTGATATGTACATAACCCCATCAATGGTCTTGGACATCATTTCTAAATTAGACTCCCATAAGGCAAGTGGAGGTAATGAATAGCAACAGTCTTAAAGGAATGTGCTTCCAAGCTGGCTCCAGTTCTCTCCAAACTATACAACTATTGTCTCACAGCTTCCTGTTTTCCAGCTTGCTGGAAATCCTCCTGTACTGTCCTTGTCTTTAGAACCTTTGGAAAATCTGACTCCTCTAACTACCACCCTATCAGTCTTCTACCGATTTTCAGCAAAGTCTTTGAGGCTTTAACCAATGCCAAAGTTGTTAAGCATCTTATCTCTCATGATCTACTCTCTGGCAAACAATATGGATCCCGTTTTGCACAGTCTACCACTGACAGACTTATGGCCATAACTGAACGAATATATACATGCATACATACATACATACATACACATTATAGATCAAGCTCCGATAACAAAGGTAAGCTCAAGCTGTGGCTCTAGATATCTCAAAGGCATTTGAGAAGGTTTGGCATCCTGGTCTTCAAGGCTATGGTTTAACAGGATGTTTACTTAATACAATCATTCCTATCTAATCGGGAAATGAAAGTCATCTTGAATGGTCTCTCTTACAGTTCATTTCATACTAAAGAGAGTGTTTCTCAAAGTCTCTAACCTGGATCCTACATGGTTTCTGATCTTCATCAATAATCTCCCTGATGTCATCTGTTTCCAAGTAGGTATCTATGCAGAGGACACTACCATTTATTCCTGTCTCAATAGTAAGCCCAACCACACTGACGAAGTGAACCTGGCCGCTGCTCTCAAAAAGGACCTCCAATCAGTGATTGACTGGGGCAGAAAATGGCTTGAAAAATTTTAATGCCTCCAAAACTAAACTGTTTTCATAGAGAAATGCACCTGTCCCTATCAGCATGGTTGATGCACATCTCCATAAGAGCATCTCACTGCACCCTCTTGGCCTCACATTTTCAACCGACTTGAAGTGGAACAACTACATTGAATCAATAGCTGCATCTACTGCAAGGAAAGTTGGTTCACTGTATCATGCCAGAAGCTATTTCTTGTCAGAATCCATCTTACATATCTACAAATCTACCATTCATTCTTACATTGAATACTGTTGCCAAATCTGGTCTGGTGCCCCTGTTATTCATCACAAGATTCTCAACAAGATCCAAAGAAAGATCTGTGATGTAATCAGTCCTGAATTGCCTTCAATTTCAGACACTTTTTCACAGATGTAATCTGGCTTCCCTCCATCTTTTCTACAAATATTTTCATGGTTACTGCTCTGTTAAAAACAAATACTATTTATGCAAAAATAAAGTCATTAGTATTTTTACTTTCATGAATAAAAATTTCAAAGAAATGAATGTTAAATTAACTTACAAATAATAAAACCAAGTTTCCTAAATTAGATATTTTTAGTGAATTTCACACAAAAAAAATTACATCCTTGAACTTCAGATGTTAGCATCTGAAGTCCAAGGACATAATTTCAAGTTTCATAAATCAGTCTTGCAAGTACAACATAAGAAAATGGTGGGGGCATAAATAAAAGTGTAAAAAATCCACATCAACAACTCATAATGCACAACTATTTTCTTTCCCCCCCATGAAGAGCCAAGCAAAGTGCCATTCTTTTATTGGGGTAAGAAGAGTTGTGATTATTCGAAACTGGTAGGGAAATGCAAACAATTACCATATTATGAACTGATCTTGATTTTCTTTTTTGACAGACATCACAAAGAATACTTTTTTTTTTTTTTTAAAGCTAAAACTGTTTTCATCTTCATTTCTACAAAAACTAAGCTTGAAATTTTTTAAGAATAATGATTCAGAAATCTAAGTCATGAATAAAAAAAAAATAAATATGGGTTTACCAAGTCACTAAACAACTAAAATAACCTTATTGTTGTAATCTTATAAGGAAGGGTGAAAAACAAACAAAAAAAAAAAAAAAATCAAAATTGCAATGCATCTAACATGAAAAAATGTAAATAATTCTTTTCCTTTATAAGTCAACATCCTCCTTTATGCAAATGGCAATTTTCAAAAATTTTATTAGGAAAAAAAAAAAAAAAAAATTGAACTTACTCTCAATAGCTCAGCATTGAATAATGTGGAATATACAAACTGTTGTGGCCTGTTAGGGGTCAGGAAGACAGACATGGAAAGAAGCAGGTAGGTTGAACAAGTGTATTGAAATAACATATATACAAAATAAGAGTGTTATTAGTCAGTAGATAGAAGTGTCCGTCGAAACTGTCAGGTTGCACTGCATCTCAACTGCCTCCCTTAGGAAGTCTCGCAGGTTAGTATTTATGAAGGAGGAAGAGTTCATTCTAATGTAGATAGGTCGGTATAACATAAACAACACTTTGATTCTCTTTTCTCTCAGGTTCCATCTAGGTTGTTCTGACTTCTTTTTTCCCCTCCCATAGTAAAAAATCTATGTTGAAGTAACTCAATAAAAATACCTTTTGTGTGTACTATTTTAAGTGAAAACAGAATATGGATATGTTCATAACATTTTAATGACAGTACTTCTTTGAACTCGTACACTAATGCTTCAGAAATGGAAGCAACTAATTTATTTTGCCACTACCTCCAAAAATTGTAAAAAAGTTAACATGTGACTGACCTTCAATACCCAATATTCTCACAAGTGTGCCAGCTTTTTAGGGCATGGCCAAAGAATCTAAATCATGAAATTAGAAGTGATCTCTGTTGAATCCAGCAAAAATGTACAAACATTGACCTCATCTAAAACTTGTAGAAATAATGATCTCCTTTTTTACTCTGATGCACTCAATATCAATTAAGTAAATCCTTCATTATTTTATGTCATGTGAAAAAAATTTTTTTTTTTTAACTAAATTAGCATGCATAATATATTATTAGGTATCAGATAGCTGAGTCAACATCTAAAAACTAGCTTGGTGACTCATTTCTGAGCTTGAAATATTGGGTTGGGACCCCAAACTTTTGTTTTTATTTTCAGGTGGCATGATCAGCATTAATTTTAAATGACATCATTTTAAAAAAAAAAAAAAAAAAAAAAAAAAAAAGAGAAAAGAAAAGAAATTGGTTTTCATTATGTTGTGACAGCTGGTATATTGATATGTATTTTTAAAATATATCAAAATTGTCAGATTGTTATAGAGTAATATTTAAGATAAAAACAAAAATAAGTAACAAATTTTTTATTAAGGTAGAGGATTTGTGGGTAATCTAGCATATCAGCATGGAAAGTAACACTAGCAACCAGAGTTCAAATACCAAGCTCATCTTATACATTCATTCTTATACAAAAAACCTTGAAAAAAGCAATAATCCATCTCTTCACCATCAGCTATTGGCTAAATAGCAGGGTAAACTGGACTCTAAACTTAGATGGTAACCAGTCTAAGAAAAGGAAAACTGAATTCCAAACCATGAGGAAGGTAATGGAAAACCACTACCTTTCCAAAAGAAATGAACGGTAATTCACAGAAAAAGAAAAGGAATCATGACTGGAGGGACATGGCATTTTAAAAAGCAAGAAAGGTAAAAAACAGAACACATATACACAAAAAAAATACTTATGTGGTTTATGGAGATACTGATTAATGTAATGTATCAGGTGTTTTGTAAAGTTTCATGCTGGAGATTTCCCACTGAACAGTACTCTATGATCAGATAAACAAATTGAGTGATAACAATCAAATCAGGTGTTGATAATTATCAATATTATGTAAGGTACAAGAGCTAAAAAATTGAAAATATTCAAATAAAACAATGAAAATCATTTGTATCAGCTTATGTTAGTCACATTAATATGTAACTTCCACATAAGAAAGTATCAATCAACTGGACCATATTTGCATGTTCCATTTAGAAACTAAGAAAAGTAGTTATTTTACAATAATGTCAAATGCAAGATGAGCAAATTGAAATCATAAGGCAGCCTTCATCCAAAATAGATGTCTACTTCCAGAGAAGCAAAGGATTGATTTGACTAACTAAAAGCAGCAATAGGCAGAAACTGTTACTAACTAGTTAAGAGAAACTGTAATATTCATCAGGATAATACAACACTGCATGCTTCTTTTACACTAAGAGAAAAACCGTTATGGCTTGGCAGGCATATTTTTGCTCATACAATTCAGTAGATATTGCACCTTTGGATTACTAGTTATTCCAGTTGTTAGTGAGTTTTCTTAATGAAAAATATTCCAATTCCTTGGAAGACTGCAAAAGGCAGCAACGGCAGTTCTTTGTCAAGATGAAATTATGACAGATAGAGAAAAGGAACAAAATAAATAATGCATTCAATAATGTTAATGCTGAAAATAAAAATGTTGTCCTATTTTGACTTAAAGCAAACTTCTTACATTAGGCATGAGACTTTGTAGAAGTGTTCTTTCAGAATTGGCTTCCTCATAAGCTCTGGTTTTTCAATCATTTACATTCTGATTAATATCCTCATCTTTGTAACAGCAGCAGTTGCAGCAACAGGCAAGCCCACAAGCAATGAGAAAATTACATTTAGGACTCCAAGTTTAAAGTTCAGGATAGCCTCATGGACTAAAGTATTAATTTGTGATCGTTTCCTACGGCTTAACATTTTGCAGGTTAGTTAAAGCCAGAAAATATTTTTAGATTTTAAGAACTTGGGGGAGGGGAGATAATGGTTTAGCGACACAAGTCTTACTAATTAACCCATAGCTGGGAGGAGAAGAGTATTTGTGCATAAATGAATATAATGAATCTAACTGGAATTGGAACTCAGCTCTCCAATTAACAATTCTAAACCATTATCCATTACACCACCCACACATCCAAGCTTATAGCACATGGTATCCCCAAGCTGTGACCCATATAGGCTCAATGTTGCATAACTTCGGTGATCATACAGGAACTGGTGTTTCAACATAATGTGACTAAGTCTTGTTGGTTTGTGAATTTGGTGACATAGTAATTGTGAGTTCAATACCTGGATCAGTAGTACAAACTCAAACTGTGGAAACAGAGTAAGCAATGACTGAGTAGTATTAAAATGCGTAACTTGATATCCCTAGACATGGACAGCAGAAGAACGCTACCTCTATAGATTGTATAAATGGTTTGGTTCAAAATTCCCTGTGGATTACCTAGATTGACAAGCAATTGAAAATGGCTGGAGTGACCAAAACATTGTGATAATAACAAGGAGAACATTAGTCTTACTAAATAATGAGGACTGCTCATCCCAGAAATTCAGACAAATTTCAATCAATAGTTTCAGAATTTAAGCCAATATTTTATTAGGCCATAAACACAGCTGGTGGTTTTAACTAAATGATATAGGAAGTGTAGTATAGCAAATGTAAGTTATGCAAAGTATGGGAGAAAAGTGAAAAGCTACCTGAAGGTACCATATTTGATGGCATAAAACCTCTTCCTCCAATTTAGCAAAGACTGTTATAAACTTATTTAACATATCAATTTAAACCTCAACTTTGCATATAAAACCTGAATGATATTTTTTAGCTATTTTTGTGTGTGTGTGTGTGTGTGTGGTGGGGGATGCCGTTAAATGCTATAAGTAGATATGCATATAGTGTAATGGTTAGCAACTTGGAACAAGCAAAAAAAATATCAGCAAGTTGTGTTCAACACTTTCACTTCTGTGCAAATACCCTTGGAAAAAGGTATGCATCCATCTTTTCTCCCTTTAGCTATGGGTTAAATACTAGAGTGTAGAGTGAGTGGCCATGATGAAATGTAAATAAATGGCAGAATTGCCCAAGAAACAGAATTAACAAAGTTTGCAATAAACAATAACAAGAAAAAAAAAAAAAAAAAAAATAAAGCAAGCAAACAATATATGCAAGGCAAGGCAACAGAAATATGGCAAGCATTCACAAAACTAAGAATTGGGGTCAATATACAAGAGCAAATTTGTATAAACGACAGACTGGACAGAGTCATATGAAACCGAAAACCAGCCTATCTTATTAGTTAAGAAATCCTAGCATGCATTTATATGCTTTCAGTCTATAAATTGGGGAGAGAAAAGTGTTTTGCAGTCATTCCGATTGTGATTGGAACCAAAATAGTGAAGACTGGTCTCTTCAGTTTTAGTTAGCAACCAATTTAGGTTTGGTTAGATTATTTAAATGGTGTGTCAACTCTGATAGGTCATTTTATGCCAACCAGGTGAATGCATATTATATATTACACACACATTTCCCCCCCTCCTTATAGTTGGAGGGGCTCAGTTTGGTAGTTACAATTGATTTTAAATAGATTATTTAATCTGTCAATTTGAACCATTAAAACCAGAACAATTTTTAAAGGATAGAGAAGATCACTGGAAAATATGAAAACTTAAAGAATCAGCACATATGCTAAGCCACAAAACTCTAAACTGGCCAAGCATAGACATGAATACAATATGGGAACCAGTAATACAGACAGCTAAAGAAAAACAGCATTACAAAAAATTGTAATATGAGCTCTAGTAAAAAAAATTCAGTTACTGAGACATTAGGTTTATAAATTCCAAAAATTCACTCATTGATTTATCGAAAAACAAGGACATGTCCCAGTGGATAAAAGCCTTGGCTGAGTAATCCAAAAAAGTAACTTGACCCAAAGAGTTGTGAGTTCAATACTTGGCAGAGGGATCAAAAACTTGGAGAGTTTAGTTACTGAAGGGAATTAATTGAAATATCAAAAAAATGCATGGCACACAGAATTAGAACAATCTACTTGGTTTGAAATTCCAGCATATCACCTGAAGAAATGTGAATACGGCAACAATCCAAGCAATGTAAATAGTTACAATGCCTCATCTCAGAAATATAGACAATTTTTTAAAGAAATTCCTATTTCTTTTAGAAATTCTATTATCTGGCCACATCTTTACAAAATTTTTACATTTGTGACCTTGTAGCATTTACTATGCTTACATTGATAGTATTTACATTCAATCAGAATGTGCTTAACAGTCAATCTATGATTGCAACAAGTGCATGAGGTATATTTTCAGCACTTAGCAATTGTACACGATTTAGTATGTCCAATACGATCTGTAATTAGTACTGTACTCTCTCCACCCTTTTAGTAGCAACCAGTCTAGGAGAAAGAAAACTAAATTCCCAAACCTAGATAGCTGGAATTTGCTAATATGGAAATCGGTTTTCAACTAAAGAGAAGGAAAACTAACTGAGGAAGCATACAGAGGAAGAGGGGGCCCCAATACCCCTAACCTGTGAAACAATTCAATTGCAGAAACCTCACTAGAAGGTTTATATGCCATGAAGCACCAGGCAGCATAAAAAGAAAAAGAAAAATAGCAAAATGCCATTAGTAAAATTGCACAAAATATGTGAGAATATTTGATAGCACAGAATCTTAGTGCCAAAGACCAAGGTGTATGAAGAAAACTTTCTTTTAACTCAAATGCTTTGGAAACCTTATTACAGAAACTAAAAAATATTTTATAACAACAATTTTAATTAATCTATTGAATTTTTATTTTTAAACCAAATCACAAAAATACTCTGGGAAAGGAAAACAAAAAAGGAGGAGACAGGGAGAAAGAGAAAAATATCATAAAACAAATCATTACTTTGTTTTTCTCAGACCTTCTTTACTTCCCTTTGCCTTTACCACCAATTTTGAATAAAGTTAAATTAACAGATAATGTAGGATAGACTAGATCATGAAAGATCTCCAGCATTCCATAATGATTTGGTTGCCAAAATGGCTTGATATTGCCCTGTCAGCAACTCATAATGCAGGATCAGAGTCCAAGCTTTGTACAAACCTAATTTTTTCTGAATTTAACACTTAAAATTAAATCAGCTAAAAATAAGTTTGCAAAGTAAAAGATGAAAGAAAAAATAAAAATAGCTTAATATTACATAGATATTAGTCAAGAAACTTTGATATGCCTTTTGAAGAATGTTATCTAATTAGCTTAAACAGAATTTAGTCATCTTTTTTTTTACAGTTCTTATTTCATTTCTCCTTTATTTGTCTCAGTCTTTGTTCTGTCTTTAAAAATATATTGTATTTATCCACTCCTTCATTCAGTCTCTTTCTCTATGCTATTAGTCTATTCATCTTCCTCACTATGAGTCTCCACCCACCCTTCCCTCTCTTTATACCATTATTCTTTCCATTTTCCTTATCCTCTCTAGGTTATTACACTTCATCTCTTTTGGTCATTCAAACCTACTTCATTCTTTATTCAGCTAGCTACTTACCGACTGGTTTGTTTTGTATATATTAGACTTACTGGATTATTCTCTTCATACTTGATTATAAATCCGTACAATATATGTACATCTATCAACTTCAGATTATTAAAAAATATATTTACTCATTCAATTAAATTATCCCTTTTAGTTTGACCAGTCACACAGCAAGAATATAAATAAATTATGAATAATCATATTGAAGCAAGTAACCCTTACATCTTAGTGGTTTTATTACCTTGTTTGGGGTGAAATGATTATAAAAGAAAAGGCCAAGATAAGAAGAATGAGAAGAGATTGGTGATGATCAAAGATCTCATACAAGTCAAACTTAAAATAGCTTCCAAGATTATCATTCTTCTATATATGAAGTGTCTCTTCAAGACATGGTCAATCATGACTCTCCAAAACTTTTCCTTTGTAGTTTCTTAGTAAGGTTAGTCTTTCTGACATCTCTCATAATCCAGTTGCTGCCAACCATTTACAGAAGTTTATTGAGTAAGTTATCCACTTCCTTCTGCCTCTCTTGTCCTGAGAGTATCCAATTCTCCAAACACCTTTTCCTCGTTATGTGCTTTAGGAATTTCAATTGTCTCTTTCTGATTTTTTTTGTCTTTTTTATTTCCAGTTTCCTTAGAACTTCCTTGTCATTCATGTTCAGTCAATGATATTCTCAGCATTATTCTGTAGAACCACATTGGTTGCTTCAAGGTTCTTCATCAATAGAGATTATTCAACCTTCACTGCTATATAGGACTGATATTACCTAAGTACTCTTTCTTTGTTTCTAACAAAATTTTCCTGTTTCTTAATACTCTGCATAGCTTGTAGAAGACATCTTTCACTAGAACCAAAGCACCTTTGGATTTTGGTGTGGAATTTTCTGTCTTCTATTAAAACACTTCCTAGATATTTAAATTTTTATATTGGCTTGATTCATAGTTCACATCTTGAGCTGTTCCTTTTACTGACAACTATACATTCTGTCTTCTTACAAGTGATGTTTAGTACTTTCTTCTTGCTTTCCTTTATCACCTTCTGTAAGAGTTCTTATAGTTTTCTTAGTGAAACATTGACAAATTTTGATCAACATTTGTCACATGGAATAAAATATATAATCTAGAAAGATAGAGTAAATGGTTTTCTACCTAGAGAAGTACTAAATATCTTCTCTTCAGTTTTTTGCTTATTGTCAAGATAGAAATGTTCTGTTCACCAACTCTCTCAATATCTCCACACACACACACACACACACACACAGGTGACAATGTAAGGAAAGATATTGAAGACATGTTTCTTGACAATATGCCGGAGGCAACACAATTTGCTTCTCTGCCTGGCACAATTACAATACAAATGTTCACATACATTCAATATTTATTTCTGTTAGTCATGGTTTTCTGATACTTAATAAGGTTAGGTTAATATGGCAAAAAGCCAAATTGAAAGAAATAGTGGGGGAGGGCCAAAAGATCATGCTGCATCGATCTTCCAAGTGAGGAGGGTAGGTCTGTCTGCCTTGAAAATATCAACAAATCCTGGTATTTTATTGAGACACAAGGAAATATAAAACTGTTTCATTCATAAGACAGGCCTATTAGTCAATGTAATTTTTAGCAATTCTTAGAATAATCCAATCTTGGTTCCCAAAGAGGATTAACATCAAAAACCAATGGCAGCACTGTGCGGAAAGGAGAGGAGGAAGGAAGAGAAAATATAAACAATGAAATTTTTATGCAGAACTATCTTCAGCTGCAATATTTGTTACTCATGTTTTAAAAAAAAAAAAAAAAAATGGACAAACTGTGTGGGGAAAAAAAAAGTCTTGATGTTACCCAACCTGTTCAGAAATATCTAAACTGTCAGCTATTTCCCAATATTAATGTTGAAAAAAAGTTGTAAGTGAATCCTGAAGATCTTGGGAAAGATCATCCCTCTGAACATTGTGAATATGTAGCACCAGTCCACAAACAAAGAACTGTACGAAATAACAGAAATCACATCACTTGAAGACTACCAACAATGGCAACAAATAAAATGGATAGCACACATAACTCAAAGAGAAGATAATGACATAATATAACATTCCCCACTACTTCAAATAAAAGGTTAGGAAGGAAACACCCATCAATACTGGAAAGAGCCATAATAGCTACTGGAATTAAGAAACTGTTTTTCCTAAAAGTTGTTTTAAGAGAAATTTTATAAAGGTCAACTGAAAGTAATAATAGCTGCTCAATCGAATGCCAAATGTTTCTTTGTAGGTAAATGGCTAATATTACCATTGAGATGTTAAATTTGGTCATAAGTTAACAAAAAATTTAACCACAGGATTTCAGATTCATTTTTTTTTTTTTTTTTAAACTTCATTATTGTTGGGTTTGAATTGATCTATTGATACCTCTTTTTATATGAATTATGTTATTTTTATACAGAAAAGAGATTTTTTTCTATTAATGTTATATGAAGTTTGATCTGCTAAAAATGAATAGAGGAAATTGTAAAATGTTTTAATTTCAACAATTAAATTAATTTAAGTTTAAATCAATTACCTAATCGTGTCAATGAAAAATCTTTTTACTGTATTGGTAGGATAATTATACATTCAGTAGCCCTATTCTGCCAGTAATTCCTGACCAGAGATAATCACTTTTCCTTATTTTCAATATACAACACAGATGAAGTGGCAAAAATTGCTAGAACTGATTTTTAAGTAAAAACTTGTAAAATTGAATGCTTAAGCATTTTGTGTCTTCCTTGATAAAGTAAATGAGTAGAGATTAAAAAAAAAAAAAAAAAAAATGAAACCCTACTTATGCAGATAACGGTTTTCAAATTTTTATTACTGTGTAAAAAAAAGTAGAAAATAACAGGAAAATTTAAATATCAACATTCATCTTCTAATCAAAAGAAAAGATCTATCCAATCAACAGACAGTATTTCAAATGTCCTTTGAAGCCACTCCAAAATTGCTGCATGCATATATATATATATATATATATATATATATATATATATATATATATATATATATATAAAAAAAATGCAGATTATATTCAGTCAACCACGAGAGTGTCATATGGCACAAGGCCTTTTTAACGTGGGCATATATATATATAATGCAGATGAGGGTTAGTCAAAAAGTAAGGTCTGGTCTTTAATTATAGATTTGTTAGAAACACACAAAGCATACCAAATTGAACATCTTTCAGGACTCGAAACCTAGAACCCTTCCTTTCAATTGTGTGCTACACCTTTCAATAAGGGCATTTATATCATCCTCTACTCATAGAAACTTCCTGGTTGTTTTCTTAGCCATGTACAAATTGATTTTTTTCAGCTAATCATCATTGGAGAACTACTGTTCTACTCTATGAGCACAAACAAATGAAAATAGCCGAGTCCTGGTTCCCTCAGATTTTCATTTAACGACGACTCCGTCATAGTGTCAACATTCTGGAAACTTTCCATCAGCCTTTCAGCAGCCAAGAGACTTCCCAAAGCTTCAATCACTACTATATAGCTCACCTGAAAGCTTTCAGTGTTTTGCAGTCAGTTTGTATAGCTTTATCTTCATTCACATAGCAACAGCTAATCTGCCAATTACGGTCAGTTTCTCATCTCTCACTAGGATTACTATTAACTCTGAGATTATATCAAATGCAGTTTTTCCAAAAACATTCACTAAGATCCTGTTTATGTTTCACCTACAAAAAAAAAAATAAAAAAAATAAAAAAAATAAATATTGTATTCTTTGCTTTTTACATATGCCCAGAGGAGCAGGCATTTTGAAAGAATGTGTCTATAAAATAGAATACAGAATACAAAACAAAACTTGAATATAACAAATGAAATTTCAAATAATTCCTTTTTCCATTTGTCATTCCCCACAATCTTAATTCTTTGCTAGATATCTGATCACAAACTATTCACTGGCATGCCAATCTCAGTGAATTATAACAAAAACTAACTGCTAGTATGAATAATGAGGCTTACAAAATATGCTGTACACAGAAGCTTACAACTGAATTTATTCTAATTCAATAGTAATTTTCTTAATTAGCTCTTGTCAGAATATGTGAATGAAAGTTGATATATTTGTTTAATCAATCCTACCAAGATATCATGTACTGTGAAGGCATGAAAGAGTAATTACTGACTACAAAATTAGAAATCTTTAAAAAAAAAAAAAACAAAAAAAAAACTCAACCATAAAATCTAAGTCTGCTTCTAAAAAGAAAACACATCGACCAATCATCCTGGAATAATTATCAGAATTCTTTAATCTCATAATCTCAATCCAATAATGTTCTTTATTTAATTAAATAGTATAATAATTATAGATCACAAGTCCTGTAACTCATTAGCATCATGCATTACAGCCACAGTAGTGTTTCCTGGGCAAGATACTGATTTGAATTCAGATTTTTCCCTCTAGACAAATGCCAACCAAAGCTAGAGGAGCCAGTCTGCTCTGCTATTTACCCATAACTGGGGTGAGAAGAGATGTATTCATACCTTTCCTAAGGGTATCAGCATATAAGTGAATATAATAAACTTGACTGGAATTTGAACAGTGATTCCTCAATTGAAACAGTTATTCATTATGCCACTGTGCCTTCTACAATGCAAAATCTATAATTAAACTGATCATTAAGGATATAGAATTTTTGTATGGATTCAGAATCAAATTGTCTTCACATTAAAGTTTTGTACTAATATTTGACTTTTTCTTTTACATTATAATGAAAAAAAAAAAATCAGTCAAAAATTAATAATTAACAATAAGAGATTTAAATACTATTAAGTCCATTAGACAAGATAAAACCACACCTGTAAGCCACAAGTCCACTACTTTGAGGCAGACCAAGATTATATATTTAAACAGGACAGGTGTCATCTATTACCTGTGCTTATGTTATTGACAACTTCAGAAGCTTTCATTGGAAAACTAAAATGCCAGCCTCAGTCCATCTAATAATTAGCAGAACTAAGCATGTTCTTAAGTGTTTAACTTAGTTTTTTAGTAGAAATTCAGACAAATAAATGTTTATTGTATTCAAACAGGCAAGTCATTAAGCACTGTCAATAACATCTAATGATACCCACCTAAAAAAACAATCACGTTTGTCCAGGTAAAGGATTACAATTACATAATACCAACAGAAAATAAAGTACAAAGAGCACAAGTTGATTTGGGTTAGATTTGCTAGAGTTAAAGGGTTGGAAGAACCTGGACATAATTTTACTGTGGATGATCCCATGATTAAAGGACTTCATATACATTTTCAGCTTAGTAAATTACTTTCTTTTAATTAACATATTTAAGTAACATATTTTTTTTTTAAATAAAAATTATAGCCAAGCTCATTATGACAAACTAATGAATTGTGTATGCCATTTTGTAAAAGATCTTTGTGTTCATGTAAAGTTTTATTTAAATTCCTTGAAGTTTTCTACATATTCCTAGTGAAATAAAAAATGAAATCAGCTATACTATAAATCCAAATACATTTAAAAAAAAAAAAAAAAAAAAAATTAAAATTTCAGCATCTCCTTTCCATGTGTAATCACATCAACACAATCACTTAAGTCTGATGAAGTTATAAAAAGGATGAAACCTGCTACATGAAAATTTTTTCCACCTGTCAGATTTTCCCAGTAATTTTCTATCCAAATTAAACTATTTTGGTTTAATTTTACCTTCATTAAAAATATCTTGTCAGATGGCATACAAAATTTTTAAATGAACAAAGAAATTAAACAAGGACAAGGATTCAACCATATTATTTTAAATTTAAATACATCCAGTCAAAATAGTGAAAATATTGGTCATTAAGCAATTTCCTCAATACTCAAAAATATACAAGAAGGATTGTTAGTAAGGAAAAATTCATATAAAAGCTATTTTTAAAATAAATAAACAAATATTTAGGTTTAGAGATAATAATCATTACTTTCAATGATAGATCAGAATTTTATATAAGTTTATAATCTGCAGTAAATATTAATTATTGCAACCAAGTTTCAAGTTCATACATGCAATATCCTTGGTGCTATGAATATCAGAAGTTTGTAGAAAGCTTCTAACAAAATGCAAAAGATTCAATGAAACTTGAAGATATTCTGATTTTAAACCAATTAATATACAGATATAATGTTTTGGATTTATCAATAAATTTGATCAAGGAACACCTGTACATTTTCCCAAATATTTCAAAGGAGGACACAGGACTTTTGTCTTTAAATGAAAAATTACTGCCCATCTGTGTGTGTGTGTGTGTGTGCAATAGATTGTATAAAATGCCCAATGATGTACATTGGTGAAGCATCAAGGGAATAAAAAAATGAGGATATAAGCATCACAGTAATATGTTATATAAAAACATTTTATATGTACTGGTCAGACCACAATTTCGACTTAATAAATGCCAGTCTAATACATCTGACCACAATTTCGACTTAATAAATGCCAGTCTAATCAAGAGAGAAAAGGACTCACTAATAAGAAAATGCATTGAGAGAGTGCAAATTTCACAATTCTTGGCAATAAACCTAGGACCAGGATCATCCATAATATCACTAACCATCACAAAAGGAATAATAGCATAATGTGATATATGAACTAGGAAAAAAAACAAATATACTTGGAGTGGACTGCTTTAAAATCTAACAGATATAAATATATACACATAACCCCCCCCAAAAAAAAAACATTTTCTGGTTGTCAGATCTGATAAGGTCTTTTATTGCCCCTTTTATCCTCAAAAATCCCAACACATTTTTACAAAATTTTGTCTTTCATTCCAGCCTAAAGCTGAACTCGAAATATGCCTGTGAACCATGTTTATAAGCTTTGATATATATATATATATATATATATTTGTATGTGACATCAGTGCCATGTTGAAATTAAATCCTCACATCACTTGTGCACCATTATGCATGTTCTGTTACTGTAACTGGTGTTTTGTTTGTTCTGCAGCTGTTCCTAAAAGTTTAACAAGTTATGAGTAAAGTATATGCAACAGTTGATGGAGCAGAAGACTGTACTAGTAGCCTAATAGCAATACAGAACTTACTATTATTTGTCGATGATGTTAAGTGCCGAAATTTTTGACAAGATCTTTAATAGAAAGTTAATACAAAATTTTTGTTGTGCTTTCAATGAAATAACAGTGCTTCCTTTTTGCTTGAAAACTTGGCTGACCATAAATATTTGAAAATTGATTTAACATAGCACTAGTTGGAATATACATGACGATATTTCAGACTTGATGGATCCAATTTAGTTTATAAATACACATTTTTATGTAAATGCTAATTTGGCAAATGTGATTATTTTTTTATGCAACTATAGAAGTATGAATGAATAACAGAAGAAAAAAATCTGAAGATATTTTAAAATTTTTTTGAAAAAAGTTTTTTATACTGTATTTTCAATGAAAAATCAACTAGCCTAGAAAGCTAGTGGAGGGCATTTGAGCCTTTGGACTTTTACTATCAATGTCCTATGTATATAAAGAATTTATAAATAATAAAATTATTTTATCTTTATTCGACACCTTAATTCGATATAATCTTTCTTCATATATGCAACTGATCTCTGTAGTTTGCTTAGGTTTATTTTGCATGCAATTTTTATTTTCTTTTAAAAATTACCATTCCTGATGATCCCTTCAATTAGTTACTCTTAAAAGACATTACGGAACTTAAACTATGTAATATTCAAATATATCACAGTACACATGCTCGAACAAAAAAAAAAAAAGAAGAAGAAGAAGAAAAGAAGAAGAAAAAGAAGAAAAGAAAAAAAGAAGAAAAGAAGAAAAAAGAAAAGAAGAAGAAAAGAAAAAAAAAAGAAAAGAAAAAAAAGAAAAGAAAAAAAAAAAAAAAAAAAAAAAAAAAAAAAAAGAAAAAAAAAAAGAAAAAAAGAAAAAAAAAAGAAAAAAAAAAGAAAAGAAAAAAAGAAAAGAAAAAAAAAGAAAAAAAGAAAAAAAAGAAAAAAAGAAAAAAGAAAAAGAAAAGAAAAAGAAAAAGAAAAAAGAAAGAAAAAGAAAAGAAAAGAAAAAAAAAGAAAAAAAGAAAAAAAAGAAAAAAAAAAAAAAAGAAAAAGAAAAAAAAAAGAAAAAGAAAAAAAAAGAAAAAAGAAAAAAAAGAAAAAGAAAAAAAAGAAAAAAAAAAGAAAAAAAGAGAAAAAAAAAGAAAAGAAAAAAGAAAAGAAAAAAAAGAAAAAAAAGAAAAAAGAAAAAGAAAAAAGAAAAAAAAAGAAAAAGAGAAAAAGAAAAAGAAAAGAAAAAAAGAAAAAAGAAAAGAAAAAGAAAAAGAAAAGAAAAGAAAAAGAAAAAAGAAAAGAAAAAGAAAGAAAAAGAAAAGAAAAGAAAAGAAAAAGAAAAGAAAAAGAAAAGAAAAAGAAAAGAAAAGAAAAGAAAAAGAAAAAGAAAAGAAAAAAGAAAAAAAAAAAAAGAAAAAAAAGAAAAAAAAAGAAAAAAAAAAAAAAAAAGAAAAAAAAAGAAAAAAAAGAAAAAAAAAAAAAAAAAAGAAAAAGAAAAAGAAAAGAAAAAAAGAAAAGAAAAAAAAAGAAAAAAAAAAAAAAAAAAAAGAAAGAAAAAAAAAAAAAAAAAAAAGAAAAGAAAAGAAAAGAAAAAAGAAAAAAAAAAGAAAAAAAAAAGAAAAGAAAAAAAAAAAAAAGAAAAGAAAAGAAAAAGAAAAGAAAAGAAAAAGAAAAGAAAAGAAAAGAAAAAGAAAAGAAAAGAAAAAAAAGAAAAAGAAAAGAAAAGAAAAAGAAAAGAAAAGAAAAAAAAGAAAAAAGAAAAAGAAAAAGAAAAAGAAAAAAAAAAAGAAAAAAAAGAAAAAAAAAGAAAGAAAAAAAAGAAAGAAAAAAAAAAAAAAAAAAGAAGAAAAGAAAAAAAAAGAAGCATATGAGCAACACACCATGACCTGTTTAAGTTTTTAAGTTTTAATTGCAGTTTAATTAGATAATGTCAGTTGCAATTGTGATGAAAAGTGAAATTCAAGTTAGACCTTTAATAAAGAATTGTTTTTTTTTAAACCTTTTACGGTTCAATATTTAAATTTAACATTAAATAAGTTATTTAATTTTTTTTAATCACATTACTAATTATTACCTGATACTTCAGGTTGTTTATGATTCACCCCCCACCCCAAAAAAATGGATGGATAGAGAGACACACACATACACTATACTTTGTTTATATGAATTTGTGCCAGGAATCAATTCTCCTAAAGAAAGAATGCCTAATGCTTACATGGAATCAACTTTAAATTTTTTTTGTCATTGACATGATCTTAAAATGTGAATGATTCTGCACAAACAGATTCACTTTATAAAGAAAACAGGTGTATCTTAATTGTAGATACCTGTAGCTTAAATTAGAAAAGCATTTTACAATTGTGTGCAGTCAGGTGGAAATGTTTGTATTCTATATATTTTTCACTGTAGAGCTCATGTCAAAAGCACACATAGTAAAAGGAAAACTGTACTTAATAATTTAGTTAAAGTAAGAACAGCATCTAGTTTGTTGAAGTAATAAATTAAATCTCCACTTTTATAATTCTAAAAATAGGTTGATGGTGGTCAGTCAGCCATTTTTTGTCCTTGACTTCTAACTGTACAAGTCAGACTTGTTTATCTCGGTGAGATCAAGATGAGGCTAAGAGTATGCACATACTTTGTACCCCTCTAAAGCACTCCTGTGTGTGTGTCAGCCGAGAGACACTCCGAGGAGGCTATGTCAGCTGCAATATATAGCTGAATGAATACCAAAACAGAGTGGGTAAAATCAAAACTTACAATGACAAAATATCAACCCTCAAATGAGATATTAAAAGGTGTGTAGATAAAGCTTTCATAAGCTGTGCCAACAAATAACTGAAGACTATTAGTAAATAAGTGATCAATCTGAAGGCAAACCTTTTTGACATTTTCTGACTAATCATACTAATTGATGTACTCATTAGTAAGTGGAGATAATTTTGTGATTAATGACTTTCTTCTGAAAATTGTTCACCAGTGTGTCTCAAAGTTTCAACATACCTACAAGGATTTCAGTTCAACTGAACCTTAGTTTAATTAATCAGTCATTTTCTTACAAATAAAATATGTAACCAGAAACAGTTGAATTATAAAAACCAGATATATTTGCTATGTTTAAGTAGAAGTATTTAAATATAAACATAAGTGATTTATTGTAATATTTATTGTAATAATTGCACAAATATATATGCAAAATTGAGTGTCAGGTACTATGATCTATGATTGATAGATAAATCTGAATGAAGCTATTTGAATCTTCACCACCACTTGTGTTGTTCTGTGCAAGTTTTGATCATTTTTTGTTTCACCATTATTTCTAAAAATAAAATATAATTCTATTTCTAAAACTTAAAAATTAAATAGAAAAAAACCCAAAAAACATTAAAAAAAAAAGGCAAGAAAATTCCAGAATAAAGATGACAGAAGAGTAAATTAAAATCAATTGAGTAAAATGACTATGACCATGATTAGTGAAGAAAACAAAAGAAAACGCAAACTCACTTTTTGGCAAGCTACATCAAAATCAATATTTTTTTTTTTTTTTTTAATGGATTTCCCAGCAGAAGCCTACTACTTTACAAAAATAAAAAAAAAAAAAAAAAAAAAATTATTATATATATATATATATATATATATATATATAATACTAGGTTAGATTTTTTTTAAACACATATACAGAGATACTGATAGGTCCAGGTCCTCATAAAAATCAAAGGACTTCAGTAATTTCCCCACCTGTGCATTCCATGAACGTAACTACAAAGTCTCCAAAGAAAGTGATACATGGCACATATTCTTTCAAATACTTCTTACTAGTTCTTTTCTTTCACTTTCCTTATGTGGTGGGATGTGTGGTTACATGAAATAGGCATCAATGTCACCACACCAGAAACCTTCTTTTTTTTTTATTTTTTTTTTTATATTTGCCTATGATTATTGCTTTAAATAAGGTTTTTGCTTGGTGAGGGGACAAAAATAAAATAAAAAAAAAAGAAAAACAAAAACAAAAAAAAAAAAAAAAAAAAAACTTTTGTTCTGTCATAAAAAAAAAAAAAAAAAAAATTAAAAAAAAAATATAATAAAAAAAAATAAAAAATATATCTTTGTGGATATGTGGTAAGATTTTTCTTTACTGAAAAGTTTGGAATAAAAAAAAAAAAACTGACTCCAGGGTATAACAAATATATTTTTATTTTCTTTAAGTGAGTTCTTTGGTGTTCGGTGTAGCAAAAATGTTCATTTATAAAGGTGGGTATTGGTATCAGTTTGGAGAAATACATGGTAGTGGCGTTTTGAAGTTAGACCATGCTAGGGTAGTCATGGTATTTTTAATTAGGCTCTGAGACTCTGGTGCAAACATTGGTTTCAGATAACATCAAAATTCAAAAGTCTTTGACAATTTTTTTTGATTGACCAAAATTTTTATTTTCCAGCATTCCTGAGTTTTACTATTTTTCAGTCAAAAGGTAGGCTCTGATCCTGCAAAATTCTGGTATTTTTTTGGCTAAGTTCAGTTTTTTCTTCTTCCACTTTATTTTGAGAGTTGTCTTCTCATTAGTTGAGAAAGAAGTATACAAGGGAGAGAGAGAGATAGAGAGACTTTTAAAGGAAAGTGAAAATACCTTATTTTAATTTGAATCCTTTTATTTTTTTTTGTTTATATATTTTTATATTTTATTTTAATCAGGACACCCCCACAGTTTCTGAATTGAACTGTGATTAAGTGTAAATACTGTTTTTGTTTTGACTAACTTAAAAAAAAAAAAAAAAAAAAAAAAAACTTGTTCTGTCAATTTAAGTTATTTAGCATGATTAAATTTGTGTTGTTTTGGGAAGATGGGACAACACCCCCAAAAAAATGAACTGTAGTCCTGAAGTTTAACACAAAACTTGAACTTTAGTTGGTACCCATTGTGGGAAAAAAAAAAAAAAAAAAAAAGCATCACTGCATACATATTTTGCATTTGAATTCCTCTGAAACACTGCCAATCACTTAAATCAAATACTTCTGTCAAGATTCATGCCTATCCTATTAGTATTAAGTGAACAGAAACTCACATTTCTATTTTATGTTGGTATGCTACCTGAGGACTTATAAAAGTATAAGCCGCCACTACTTAAACGCTTTTGTAATTATAAATTTCTACCATGGAATGTCCATATATTCCATTCATTTTGGGTGTTACCAAGTCTGAAGCCAATTAAGATCAGATTTAAAAAAATAAAAAATAAACTTTCTCAAGAACCAAGTTTATCAAGTAATTTCATAAATAATAAAAAGCATCCTCATTCTGATACAAATGCAACTATTCTTTCAAATTTTAGTAATTGATTTATTTTTTGTAGACCAAATATTTATTTAAGTACACCATTAATATTCTAACAATAATGGCATGACACCTATTAGTATAAGGAAAAATACAAGAGAGCATTAAGACAATATCATGGCCATATTCTACAAGCAATCTTATATCTAGCCTGACTTAGATAATTGCAAACCTGGTGACAGAATTGAAGTCAAAATCAGGAGCAACTCTGGACAGAGATGAACTCAGCAAAATTATACAAGCATTATAGTTTTAACAAAGTAAAATTTACAAGTTTATAACTCAGACTCTAAAAAACAACTTATTTTCTTAAGTTTTGTTATTAGTAGATTTTCATATAAAAGTCTTAATATATTTTTCCTATTATTAATTCTGTACTTTGCTCTTTCAAAGACTTGATATTTTCACCTTTTCACATCACAAGCAACTTTGAACAGGTCACTATTATCACAACAATGACCCCCCCCCATCAGTAGAAGGAAGATAACTAGTAGAGGAAAAGTTAATATACAAAAATATACACACACACAATTCTTTATAAAAAGCTTTTTTTTTTTTTTTTTTTTTAAAACCAACATATTTATAATTACCGTAAACATTTTTATTGGGTACACATGTTTGAGTTAATATCAAGCTTGTATTTTTTTTTTTGCATACCATCAAGATCAAACCTGTGTTCCCTTTTTCCATCAAAGAAAGCACTCCTATAGTCTGAACATATGCTTAATAATTAAGCACAGGAGACCATAATCAGGCAATAGCTAACTGAGCCTTTCCTTATGACCTAACTGTTATGAGTATGGTTCAGCTATAGGAGTGGCTTTCCTGATGGAAAAGGGAATACAAGTTTGATTCCTGGTACAGGATACATTTTTCTTTAGTTGTACTGTTTGATGTAGGGTAGTTGACATTAATTAAAAAAACAAAAATAAAAAAAATCTCAACTGAAACATATACTTACTAAAAATAATATATATATATATATATATATATATATATATATATATATATATATATATATATATATATATATATAGCAAACTTTTCTTTCAAACATGTTTCATTTCATTGAATATGACAGACAAGGATGAACGTTTTTTTAATATTTATTTTTTCTAATCTTACATTTTTTCATTTGGTGGTGGGGGAGTAAGGGAGTGTAAAAATTGTCTAGTGTACTGTCCTAAGTATTTTCAGTCATTTCTTTAGTCATTTTCAAGGGGTTTAAGTGTTGGTAATTTCTTTTCATGATTGTCTCTCAAGATGTAGTTGTGTGATGCCTATATAGTAGTAGCATTTGTTCCGATGTCCTGCAAAAGGGAACATAGCTAGAATTAGAGTTAATATATATATATATATATATATAATAACTAAAAGTTTCACACTGAGAAATAATGATCATAAAGAAACAATTAAGCCAATTTGGTTGTCCATCAATAAATGCTTGTATGAACATACCGTTCATACACCAGTGGGTAGATGGTATATTAAAAATTTAATTTAGGTTTATATTTTTAGACAACTTCTAATCTCATTTAATAAACTACTCTGATCATAGAATGCAATTTTTTTTTTATTTTTCTTGCAAGCACAAATTGAATCTTTTTGACCTCATCTATGACTACAAGTGCTCTCCCACAAACTTCACACAAAAAAGTCCCACCTCACCTCAGGAGTTTGTTCATATTTATTTTTCTATTCCAATATATGGCTGTGCAGTGGTCCAATGGAATGTAGTGTATACAATGAAATGAGAAAATCATGCAATTACTATTGGGAAAGGTATGAATCTCACTTCTTTCACCCAAGCTATGAGTAAATTGCAGGATATATTGAGTCCTATAGCATTGGTTTGCAACCAGTCTAGAAAAAACCGAATTCAAACCAGTCTGGAGGGCGGGGTTGAGTTCCATTAAGCTATCTTGCCCTAGATGCACCACTGCAGCCATGGCTGCAGTACATGTGATGCCCCTCCTACCCTAATGAGTTACAGGACTTGTGATTGTGAGCCCATATATACTTTAATCTTGTACTGTTATTATAGTACTGCCTCTTAAAAGAGGTTTTATAATTTGAAAAAATCTTGTTTCCAATAACTTGTTAGTTTCAAGACATCAGGTCAGTCATCTGCTTTCACATTAGCTTGAATGAAGACTATGCTGGTTCAAAAGGTTTTTAAAAAGATGAAAACAAGTAAAAGACACTTAAAAAAAAAAAAAATAAATAAATAAATAACTTGATATAGACAGATCAGAAAATATTCAATTGGTCGTACAAAGTCTTTTAGTGTTAGGAAAGGCACATTGACACATCTCAGAGTCACCTAGTTCACACCACAAGCTAATATTAAGGAAGTTAAGAGGTCAAGCAACTAATTCAGTGTATTACAGGTTGAGTAGAATACATACTAACACACCTGGATAATAATTATAAAAAAAACAAAACAACATTGCAGAAACAAGTGCTTGGTAATGATTCGATAAAAAGAATCATTGATTATCAAGTGTCATAAAATGTGATCAGGCATAAAAATATATTGATACTTTCATAAATTATAGGAAGCATTGATGACATTGAAGAAAAGAACCATTCAAGTCTTTCTATCCATTTTTAAACTCAAAACAAATGCAGTAGACATGCTTAAACAAGAAATAAAAGATTAAGCCAACTGAAAATCTTGCTTAGAGGTAATAAACACAAAGCACATCAAGAAGTAATGGTTAACAACCTACTTTTACAGCTCATCATTACAATAATGATTTTGATCTTTAGGTGCTTATGCTACTGAACTTTGTGCATGTATATATATATATATATATATTTTTTTAAATAAATGGAGCATCTACTCATTAAAAGGAAACACTATTGACTATTCAATTTGCCAATTATACCCTTACTAAACTTTGTTGTTTAGCTTTATTTAAATAATTTTCAACAAATTTTGACAGATGCAATGCTTATGGAATGAATTTAAAATATTGCTTATACACAGAATGGAGAAGGAACATGTATACACATACTAACAAAAACACACAATACGCAAAAATGGAGATAGGAACAAAGACTTCCTTCCTACCCTCTTTCTCTGACCAATCCTAACTGTTTTATTAACCTTTAAGCAGAAGAATATTTTCTCCACAAGTTCAAGAAAATTTGGATTACAACTACAGACTACACACAAGAGACAATGGTTAAACAGCAGAAAACAAGGAAAAATTAATTCCTTTAAATAATAAATTAATTCCTTTAAATAATAAATAAAAAAACACTCTTCACTTGATGAAAGTTGCAAGACCCAAAACCCGTGTAGCAAAAATATGTAAAATATAGTATAATATATATTTAAAAAACCCATATAACCAGAAATTTTGCAGCTTCTCTATACTCTTTAAAATATACACTTTTCTCTTGGAATAACTATAACCTCTCTCTCTCTCTATATATATATATATATATATATATATATATATATATTTCTCAAAATGTGTGTGTGATATCGGATGTTGTTTATGCATTTCCACCATTTTCATCAGATTTTGATGAATTTTTTTGTTTGATAACTCTTCAGATGTTGTTTATGCATTTCCATAGTTTTCATCCAAATGCTTCTGCGCACAAGGCTGAAAATGATGATCAAATGAACGGCCGAGGAGAAATGCCTCTTCAACTGCTGCTGCACGTGAGGCTGAAACAAGATTGAGACCACAAAAACAGCCCTTTTCAGGGCCACCCCTACCATTCAAATTGTTATCCCCCACCACATTTGGGAATGTGTCTTAGTTGCACCCAATTGTTGTTACTAATATTGATTTTTGGGGGGGGCTGATTTTAAACTGCTCCAATTGAACGGCAAAAATTCTCAGTAATGAAATACCCGGTCGAAGACTGGTTATACTGCTGGTGTGTGTGCATATATATATATATATATATATATATATAAAAATAAAGAAATATAGTTTTAAGGTGTGCTATATTTATGGGATAAAGTGCTCAATATCAGAGAGAGAGAGTGTGTAAATATAAATAAAAAGTGAACATTCAAGTCAACACTCAGAGGCAACAGGCCGTTTCATGCTGGACGCAATCATCAGGCCAACGAATGTATTCAGTATGAAACAGCCTGTCATCTGAGTGTTGACTTCAATGTTCACTTATATATATATATATATATGTTGTAGAATATGTCAATTAAATTTGTAACCAGTATATTTCTGTGATCTATCCTTAAAATACAATTATTTAAAATTAGTTTCATGTATTTTTCATTTTTATTTTTTTTTTGTCTAACAAGGAAATAGATTACCTGTTTATACTACCTATATTTCATTAAAATTGTCATTTGTTACAAATTTATATGCATTTAGTTTAACATTGTATTTCAGTTACTTTCTATACTTTCTCTTGGTTAGACATTTATACAGGACCACAAAGGCACTATTTAAAAAAAAAAAAAAAAAAAAAAAAAAAATTGAAATTAAGAAAAATAAAAATTAATCTAATTAATCAAAAAAAGAATTTTTAATCAAATATATTTGAGTGATAACAACGTTACATGTTTATATGGAATTCTAAAATATCTCTACACACACACTTTATTGTTGAATGGCTTCAGAGATATACTATTTCTTTCTTTCTCTTGATAAGAATACTTCTCCACCAAGATAAAAATGAAACAAATGCTACAAATTTGGTTTACAGAGGAACTGGTTTTGACTTTCAACCATAAGTCTTTAGATAAGACTTTCAACTGTTATGAAATTGAAGATGTGTGTGTGTGATCAAATATTATTTCCTGAGAGATACTTTCAGTTAGATAAAAATCTCAATATAAAAATGTTAATATTTGCTTTTTTTCTTGCTCCCAAGATAGATGGCCAAATGAATGTTTTAGCCATACAATACCAATATACCTGAATAGATTTTTTTCACTAAATGATCACCCAATGCATAGGCCCAAGAGACACTCAAGGTAGAGGGTTACTGTGTGGAGTTGTATTAGCATAAGAAAGGACAAGTCCTAAGAGTATAGAGCTGAAGTAGACTTTAGAAGAAGCTGGAAACCCAATCCTAAACAAGAGATGAACCTCTACTCCTGTTCAAAAATTGTTTTAGATGTTAATATGGATTCCTTGACATTCTATAAACCTTCATACTTTAACCTTTAACTTTTCTACTCTTGACTAATATTACTTGCAGCAATTTTTATTGCTTCTCAGAGATTTTATTTACTCAGGTATTATTTTCCATTCAATTATCTCTTAATAAAAGACCACAGGTTTTCCTTCTTTTTTTTTCTTTTTTTTACTGGATTAATATCTAGAGAGGCTGGAAGTTATTCTGTTTATCTGATGCCCTTAAAACCTTTGACAAATGTGAAGGAGTATTTTGCATAAATATACTCTTTGGCTTAGATTTTCATACTCATGACCAATACCACTAAGAAAAAAAATCCTCTTATCCAAAGACTTATTGAATTTATCTTATAAAGATCAGTTATGAAGTGAACCATAATTTTACTGACTAAAGGGCCTTAAACAATCTTTCATCTACCCCAGTTTGTCTTAAACTGGCGTTTTGATTAAAGACATGAATGGTAATGTAATATTAAATGTTTCCTTATGGTGTTCATTGACCAAGCAAGCCAATGCTGCTGTTGGTTGAAATTTATAAAAATTTTCCTATTAAATAATTTCTCAGGAAAATAGGTTTTTCAAGTCTTATCACTCTTGAGTATTGATGAAGGTTTCCTTCCTAACCTTTTATTTGAAGTGATGTGGAATGCTAACATTTTGATTATGTTATTTTCAGTTCAAGTGACCTGTGCTATCCAGTTTAGTTGCTTCTGTGGAATTACCTCAAGTGATGTGGTTTCTGTTATTTGGTACAGTTCATTGTGATTCTGTAGCACCAGTCTAATGCATAATTTCTCTTTTTGGAAAGGTTTTATCTCAAGTACTATTTCATGGAATATTTGGTACAAGTTATTGATTTTTGTTTAAAATTATTTTTATTCCCTCATCATCAATACATTGATATCAGGAGGGAAAGCATGATCACAGTCTTCCATTAGTAGATTTATTTGGAATGTGGTATAGAATGCTTAAATGATTAGTACCCATCTCTTCACATCTGTATTTATAAATGTGCAAGGAATAGTCTAGGAAAAGATTAAATAAACTGGGAGCTTCATTTCCCCCTTTGTGTACTCCTAATGAGATTTGAAATGTTTCCATATTGGGGTCCTTGCCAGACATGATTTTATGGACTGATATAGGTCCTCTAATAGTGAATTCAGTGGATTCAGAGCTTGGAAGGCAATTTCTAATGGATAACAGGAAATGTATTGATGTGGTCATATGCTGCTCTGAGGTTAACATAGCAAGTATACAATTTTCTATTGTACTAATATGAAATCTCCTAGAGTTGTTTAATTATATGGCATCATTAGACACCTTACCAGAATGAAAACCAACTATGTTATGAAAGTTGACTTTCATGGTTTTCATATTCTGCATTTTTTCTGTTTATAGTCACAATACCAGCTTCTTCAAATATTTTTGTGAACCTCTTTTACTGTCAGTTCCTGTACAATCACTGAAGTTAAGCAACATTAAGCCTGGTCAGTACCTAGATGGGTGACCACCTCGGTATACCAGGTGCTGTAAGCTTGGATGTGTGGGTAATGTAATGGATAATGGTTCAAAATTGTTAATTGGAGAGCTGAGGTCCAATTCCTATTAAGTTATATTCACTTAATGCACAAATACCCTTGGGAAAGGTATGAATCCACTTCTTCTCCACCAGCTATGGGTTAATTACTAAGAATTGTATCAGTAAACCATTATTATCTCAAACAAAAAAAAATTAAAAAAATAAATAAATAAAAATAAAACTTACAATCTAAAACTATTTTCTGACTTTAAATAACCTGCAAATGATTGATATGCCATAGAAAAAAAAAAAAAAAAAAAAATCAATCAATTCTTTTAGTGTGAAAATATTGACTTTCATAATAAAATCTGGTGATTACGTGTATTTATCTTATGGATGGCCAAACGGCTATATATCCCAGAAGCTGAAAATTAGTCTATGGATAACTTAAGGATGGACATGTGCCAACCTCTTAGGTCAATTTCAAGTGAAAACTATTTCTAACTAAACTGCCTTAATTGTAGTTATGTACATAAACATTTATCTCTCAAGAAAAAAAAAAATGCCATTGAGCAAGCAATTAGCAAGCTAAATTCAATAATCTGCATTTGCTTCATACTAACAACTTTCAAAAGGGCATGAATGCTAACAATCTAATAGACATTGAAAAAAAAAAAAAAAAATACACAAAATAATTATGCAAATTTAGTTTTTTTTGTTTTGTTTTTTTAAATCATTGGCCCCTTTGAAATTTAAAAGTTTCATTCTATTTTATATTCTATATTCGTTTATTTTTGCATTTTGGCAAATTTTTATAAGAAAAAAAAAGAGGTACAAATAGAACTATTTTCTAACTTGCTTGGAAGTAATGACTGATGGAATAAATATTACTGGACAACATGAAAACTGACAACTTCCTCAGTAGACTTAGCATAGAGATGAACTCCATCTTGCAGCCTCTGATTAAGTGGAAACATTCCATAGTTTCAGGGAGTATTACTAGACTACTGGATTTTGTTTTTCATCTCAAACAAAAGAGTCAAAAGATTGGTTGTTAAGATCTAATATTAACAGGAGTTAAAATACATAATATAAAAAATGTTACTTATTTAATAGAATACAGCTCCTCTAATTCCACCTGTTCTAATATTAACACAAAACTTTAATACACCATTCTGTGAATGTGTAGACAATGGCCTTCTGAGAAATAAAATACAGTAAGTATTTAAAAAAGAACTAATTTGTACCTAAATACCACCTGACTAATGGATATATCAACTGAAACACTGTTCAAAATTATCTAAATCAATTTTTTTAATTTTTATTTCACCCTAAGCAAGGTGATAAAGCCACTAAGACAATGGGTTATTGAGTGTGAAAGAATAAAAAAAAAAAGCAACATTAAGAGATGTCAATAAAAACAATTTAAAAAAAAAAAGAATTAAGAGAGACATCGCAATTGGCACTGATCTTCAAAAATTAAAATGCAAAGTTGATTGCAAAGCAAGAAGCCAGAAAAGAGTTCAATCAGTGGGAAATGCAAGAGAAGAAACATACCATTATATCTAGCCATTTCAACTGCAAAATGATACCTAGCTGAGAATGTAGTACTGCACTTAAATATATAAAATCAAGGTACCAAAGAGGAAAGCTCATCAGAACAATTACCATGAAAATACTTATAGAAAATGTGCAGGAAAGCTACATTGTGGCAGTAGAAAAGTGACTGAAGACGAGATGCCAGGTGAGGATATAAAATGGAAATATTTATCTCAGAAGTTTTAAAAAAAAAAAAAAAAAAAAAAAAAAAAATGGATAAAAAATAAAAAACGAAAAACAAAACAAATAACAAAAAATCCATTTATTCAATCACTGTGTGGTCATGCACGCATGTAAGAGGGTGCTGAAAAGTCATTAACCAGAGACATTTCTCAAAATCAGACCAAATGATGATGCAATTTTTTTTTTATTATTCCTTTTTGGTCAAACTGAAGGCTTCTTAATATTATTGTATTATTTAGAAAGAGTTAAATCTAATGTTGAGAAAAAAATTACAAACACACACATATATATATATATATATATATATATATATAAATCTCACAAATGGAATTAAGATTTCATGCTTTTTATTTTATTTTTTCTCATGCAGATCTTTCCCTTTTATAAAAAATAAAAAAAAAAAAAAAAAAAAAAAATTTTGCCTGAATGAGGCCAGCATTCTGATTAACATTTAACAAAATCAGAGTATTTTTAGTATTGCCAAAGTTAGCAAACTGGTTTTGAAGCCATCAAAACTTCATTTAATCTTTATCAAGTGCTCAAAACTAGACTAAATGTCCTTGGGCTAAAACTGGTCTTTTTAAATAAATGAGTAGAGAGTAAGCACCTTTGATAGAAGGTGGTACTGAACAACATTTTAAAATGAGAAAATATAGGCCTTTTTTCCTAGTTTGTTACTATCACTTGCTTATTCCTTTTCATAAGCCTTCATTCTTGAGGAAGGTCAATATCCAAAACCAAGAATTTCTGATACAAATGTCACACATGTCAGTATTATTTAGTGTTATTCTAACAAATTACATTTATCTTCATCCCAATGTATATAATAAACAAAGGTTTCACAGATTAAACTTTGTAGAGGAGAGCAGGAAACAAAAAGAGTAAAAAGAAATTAAATATAAAAAAAGAAAGAAAAATTAATAAGTCATCTTAAAATCCCAGAGCATGGCACCAACTCTTAATTGTTGTTGTTGTTGTTCTCAGGTCCACCCTAATCAGTTATGGGCAAATAGTGAACTCCAAAACAAAAAACACTATGAAAGTATAAAATACATTTTTATAGTGAAAATGTTACCAATAATACATTTTGTTGGAAGTTGAAGGCATACAATTATGTTCAAAATATTCAGCATTAAATAAATAGTTTGATATGCTGCTAAAAAAAAAAAAAAAAAAAAAAAAATCATCAACCAACATCAAAGAACTCTTTCTTAATCTATAAAATATCCTACAATTTCTTAAACTGTATTCCAAAATATAACTTTAACAAAACTACAACATAAATCACCAAGTCACCTCTAGTAATCATGTCCACAAATATGTAAATGCCCAAAAGCTGATTATCATCTTCCATGTATTCAATTGTAAAAGTAGAGTAACAAACCATTTTTATTACTTCAAATGTTATTTTTAGTCAATACCTGTATTTGAGTAGATACTCTTGATTTTTTAAAGTATTTATTTCATCTACAAGTTCAAATTCAAACCTATGACCTCATTTGCAGGATAAACCACCATCTGATCTACCATGCTTTGAACACTCGGCTATAGTGAGCTTCACAGTCAAGCAAGGTTGCTTCAAGTAATAAAAATACATCAGATTAAAAAAATAAAATAATTCCACTAATTCTTTAGAAATTGCTTTGTTTATGTTTCAGATAAGAAACTAAGCAAATAAAGCTTTTGAGACAATTTGAACGTGTGAATGCATTTTAAGGCAAATAGAACCTTGATTAACTGAATCTCTCCATGTGCAAGTAGTCAAAGCATGATGGATCAGATGATGGGTTCAAATTTTTTTGGAGTACACATTTTGTGAGAGTTTTCTCAAATGCACTTGCTGGTAGGCGAAATAAAACACTGTTTAAAAAAAATATGAAGTGTCTACTCAAATACAGGTATCCACTAAATATCTGATTAAAAAAAAAAAAAAAATAAATAAATAAATAAATAAATCGATTAAATCATATAGCTGTCCATTCGATTACAAAGATAAACATCTCTGCACCATAACTATACATCTGCTGCTTCTATGCTCGAGTTAAAACAGAAACAATGCGATATGAGCATGCCTTGAATATGAGTAATGTCTGTACAGTTGTTGAAGGTCAAATGTGGCTAACACAGCATTACATTAACCCTCTTCCTCACAACGCCATACTATATAAATCCTCACTCCTTATTGTTCCCGTTACCTGCAGTAAGCTACAGAAATATATGATTTATAAGTTTTATTTATTAATGATTCTGAGCAAAAATAGTGATACTGACAATTCAAATATGCCAAAGAGAAGTGAAATATGAAAGTTTCTTGAATTTCTAAGGAAATTCAATTTTATTGTAAATTCTACAATAAGAACGAGTCTTCTGTCATAACTTTAATTAATATATAGCTATTGCTAATCTTTTATTGAGCCTAATTATTAAACTGGGTTTTATTATAGGCATATACATATAGGAAATCTAATTATATATAATTACACATTATTATGCAAGTTAATATTTTCACAATAAAATTTATTAGCCACCATTGTTAAGATTTCAGGATGTACTTGTACAAGTAGTATATCAGAAATTTCAACTGATATAATCTATCAGTATTTAAAATATACTGATTCAGGGATATCAAGCTTTATTATTAAGCAAAGTGCAAGATAAATTTTATTTATAAATTCAAAAGATATGGGCCATATAAATATATTTGATTTTCATATCTCAATGTATCATTTTATATGTTAATATGAACTTCTTGACATTATAACATCATTTTAATGTTAAAATAAACTGATAACTTTTCTCTTCATTTTAGCATTACTTGCAAATTTTATTACTTTCCATAAATTTTTCAAAATATGGCCATATATTGAAATACTGGTTCTTGTACAATCAAGAAAGTTAAGCAACATTGAGCCTGGTCAGTACCTAGATAGGTGACCACTTGAGAATACCAAATGCCATAAGCTGACATGTGCATAGGGTGTAATGTATAACTGGTTGGAATTGGAAATCAGAGAACAGAGTTCCAATTTCAGTCAGGTTCATTATATTAACTTACATGCAAATACCCTTGGTAAAGGCCATGAATCCACCTCAACTTCTCATAAATTTCTCTTAATGACAGATCAAGTTTTCTTTTAAATAGACCATGATCCATTTCATTAATTTGATATTCTTAAAAACTTGGTGCTGAGATCAAAGAGGCAATAATCAATTTTGCAAAATATGAAAGAGCACAGTCCTGCATTAATATACTCTTTAGTTTAATTTTTGTTGGTTGTAAACTATACCACTAACAAATAAGTAAAAAGAAAAATCAGGTTTATCTAATATAGCTCTACTTACATCATTAAAATATACTGTTGATAAATCCGATTTCATGTATTTCTTCCCCATTTGGTCAGCTTATTCACAAGAACTGTTATTTTAGGGAACAGACTCCAGAATAGATTCTTCCCCAATCATAAAAATCTTAACCTCTTCAAGTCTAGAATTAACTGTTATCTTTCCTACATAAACTGCACTAACTTCCACTTGCACACATTCAGTAACCTTAATCATTAACTCCCTACCTTAAATGGAGCTTGGGCCTTGTATAAGGTGAACAATTGGCAAAAAAAAAAAAAAAAAAATTAATATTTGTGATGTTTATTTAAAAAACAAATAAAATTTGTCATTTTCTTGTCTTTTGTCAGTCATTGTTTATAATATTTGTCATCTTTTTTCTGTTTACATCCAAAACAACAGCAACACAGATCTTATTTTCTTCCTGGTCATTCCACTTCTCTTCCTTCTTAGCCTTTAATCTTTTTGTGGCATTCTTGAATCAGCTTTTTTTTTTCCTCATTCTAATTTCACCAATCTTTTCATTTTGATTGTTCTATAATCTCAAGTCAACTTTTTCTTCTGCAATTTCCAAGATTCTGTTCCCATCACTCAACTTTGAATTATATTATTTCTCCTTTGAGGCTAAATCTTTCTTTTGACATAGCAATATTTGCATATCCAAAATTAAAAATAAATAATTATTTTATTAATAGATTGAGCATGTGAGCAACAAGGAAGTTTTAAGGAAAATGGAAACAAAAAGGACACTTGATTTACACATGTTCTGGGACATACTGAAGAAAGAGGGCTTAGAGAATTTGACACTCAAAGTACATACTGACTGTAAGATGGGGAACATTCTGCCTAGCAAGCTTATGTAAATGGATGGCAAAAGTGTGAAGGATAATAAAAAAAAAATATCTTAAGAGATAGGAAGTTCCAGAAAGACATGAACACCCACATCCTGAAGGGACATGACATTATGTTTATATGAACTTTTGTCCTTGTTTTGGTTCCTCACACCAAAACAAGGACAAAAGTTCATATAAACATATGTGCACAAATCCTTCATTTGAGTTATTAAGTTTAAAGAAAGTTCATGGTAGATGGGACTATGTTGCCATTTAGACTAGGTTACATTTGTCATTCGTGTATATTTGTAGCTAGTCTGTCTTCAACATTTAATATGTGTGTAGTAGTGAGTTAACTGAGAAGTTCTGTTTGACAATGACAGGATATTCACATCATGAGCAAGCAGATATTTTATATATGGTCGTATGAATGGTAATGGATGCGAGGCTGCACAGCTGTATCAGATTGTGTTTCCAGACTGAAGGCAGCCGAGTCATCCAAACTTTGCTGCTGTTTATCATCACATTGTGGTGCCACACATCTTATTTCAGCAAACTACGGTAATAAGTATTTTTGGATTGTATCTTGAATTGTACATTTAACAGCATTTACCATAAACTTTAAACTTAACTCAAAAATGAAAAAAATTTGTGGACATATGTTTATATGAACTTTTGTTCTTGTTTTGGAGTAAGGGATTCACCTCCAAAGTTTGTGGGTGTATTTTTGATACACCCTGTATATAAAAATTGAAATGTGTTCTACACTGATTTGAATACTTCAGGATTCTTAAAAATATAAAACAAAAAAAAAATAATGATAAACACTTAATATATCTCAATTGGTACTTGCTAATAGTGTAGTTGTTACCCGATAGGTCATTTCACTTGTATTCCATGCAGTATTGTGCTAAACTAAGCTTAGTAAATGATTATAAAACTTCAGACTTAATACAAAGCAACTAATCCACCAATGTAGATTGTATTCTCATTGAAAGCCCCACTGCAGGAATTGTGTAATCTTAGTAAACAACACATTTAATAAAATGTGTTCTGAAAAATTCACTGTAAATATTGAGCAATGGATGCATGCCTAGATTTACTTGTTTGTTCCAGCCAACCTAACTAGATACATATAATATACATTGAACTTCCTATAATTTACTGTCACAAATTAACTTGCTACTCTCAAATCTATTCAAGATAGAAGCACCATGCTATTCAATGAAAAAGCCTGAAACTAAACTCTTAACAAGGTTGCTGTAAAAAGTAATTAACTAGAGTCAACATTGTTTCTTTTCCTAAAGCCAACACATTGGAAGTGTAAGAATTCAACAAGATATGATTAAAGAAGAACGGCATAATACAAAAAAAATCTTCCACCTGCAAATGAAAGAAATTTCTTTAAAAGAAGCTCTAGCAAAATCAAGGATAATAAATTTTCCATGTAGAATATTTTCAAGAGCTAATATTGGTTGGTTGATACAATGATCTTGAAGATGGACAGTTCCACAGAGTCAAATCATCCTTATTTTCTGTGTTCTAAATGAAAAATGGAAGTTTCACTCAAAAAGCTTTTCTCTTGCAAAGAACTTTGTTGAAAAGATTCTCACATCGGTATTTTCCTGAATACTTTAATTTTAAAGAGGTCAAGTCAAGGATCAATAGTTATCTATATTCCTAATCTCCACTTCTGACTACCCTCTTTAATCATCACCATCATCCCAATTAATCTATCTCGAGTGACTCTTTAGCTTTGTATTAGGTAAAATTTAGTTTTAAAGAAAAAAAAAAAATAAGTAGACAATGAGGTGAGAGTCTGTTTCACACTTGAATGCAATCTTCAGGCCATTATGTTTACACATGCTCTACCCCTGATATTGAACAATTTTACACAAATATAGCATACCTAAGAACTATCTTTTTTATTGTGTGTGTATGTATATATTAACATCGTTTGACAATGGAATGGAACTCCGGATTTTAAGTTTAATTTTTATAATTAAATTTAAAACTTTAGTTTCAGTTTTGAAACAGGAATTTGTGTCACAATGGAATCATATTTTAAAAAAAGAAAATAATAATAATATATATATATATATATATATATATATATATATAGTAGCAGAAAAACAATTTTAAATCATTTTAACCCAAGCAAGGCAATAAAGCCACTAAGATGCAAGGGGTTACCGAGTGAGAGAGAAAAAAAAGCAACACTTAATGAGAGAGAACAATAAAAGAACAGGAACTAAGATAAAAAATAACAATTGACATTGCATTTAAGTTTTTGAAGATCAAAGTCAACAGTGAAGCAAAAGTGGGAAGAGAGTAGTGTGATAGAAGAAACTTAGAATAGAATTTATGGTTATATCGAGATAGTTCAACTATAATGATGAAACCTTGCCGCCAATATAATACAGAGCTTAAATTCATAAATCCATTTACTGTACTCTTCTCATGACATGGCATGGCATGCCAGTAACAAGACCTGTGAAGACATGATTAGGCTTTTCCAAAAGCCTTAATATACTGCATATATGCAGTCTCATCTAGATTTCAATGTGTTTAGATTTCATTGACTATAATGATAAACACCATACCTCCAAGTCACAATTGTAAAGTATATTCTATATTTTTAAAATATATGAATTCGTTCATGTTCTGTTCTGAAACGACAAAGACACCCTTGAAGCTTCAACAAATCCACATTATTACTATTTCAATATTGATATTCCGCTTGCTATTTTTGTGAGGATGAAATCTTATAAAGTTATATTTGTTGACTAGGCAAAGAACACTAAAAAGAAAATCATTCAATCCTTTTGATCTAAGGCTACAGTAGAAATGAAGGAGCAAAGAATTCAAATCACACCAACTTCATGGCATTCATTGAACACGAACATATTTATGCTTAGAAATTCAACTTCTATTGATTACAACTGTTCATATCAGCAGGAAACATGTTAGTATTTATTCTGCACTGTTGAACTTTGATGCTGTATCATATATCAAATAAGGTGACATGCAGACTGAAAAGAGAACAATTCTCTATGATCATTTTACACGGGTTTCAAATTATCTTTATAATACTACTACCAATATGAAAAATTAATATATATTTTGCAATCCAAGTATAAACTGTTGGATTTATAACCTAATATCATAAACTAATGTATACTCTTAAAATATGGAGGGAACTTTTTTCTATCTAGGAAATTACCCAACCTCCCAGAGTTTATTAAGCCCACCCTGTTTATTAATTTTGCACTTTTAACCCTTTAAAGCTTTAAGGAATTCCCCATGTGTAGAGTGAAGTTGCCTGGAAGCATAGATGGCAGTTGGGTTTTTTTCTGTTAAAATGGATTGAGCCATTTAGTGAATATTTTTAAAGCCATTTTCTTCACCTATCATCTGGTTCACAATCCTCACTGGTCTTTTGAACAGGAGTAGAGGTTTCTCCCTTGTTCCATGTTTAGGAGTGATGTTGAAGTTCCTTCTGAACTATTTTCATTCTCTTTCACTCACAGTAGCTACTTGCATCTTAGTGACATTATTGCCTTGCTTGGAATGAATTGATAAAAAATAAAAAAGACTGAAAGAAAATGTAAATTTGGAGAGCTTGCCATACACCAAATAATTGTAGAACATGAAAGTTATAGCCATCATAATTAGCATGCTTAGAACAGTTTTAAAGATGCTTGTAAAATCCAAGGAAGAATTGAAATCATTCAAGTAATAGTAATTATTAAAATTCAACTTAAGTCTTGAAGAGATTTCCTCTATTTCCAAATCCACCAGGATGAAATGAGAAAACTAAATAAGTACATAAGAATGAAAACACAAACCTCTAACAACTGATTATTTCACATTTATTTAAGTAATTAATGGGTCAGTGACCTTTAGTATTTTTTTGTTATATTGTAATAAGAGTTAATATAGAGTTTGACATGAAATGAACAAAATTTCAGTTAATTTTGGTTACATTTGATTATGAGATTTGAGATAATAACTCAAAAGGTAGATATTTAACATTTAAATTCATTCAATGGTATTTTTAGAATATTTGTACAACCTTCTATGTGTCATGTCTCTTTAGAACATTGGTGATAATGGCTCTCCAAAATTTCCTGTCCTTTGTAGCTCTTAGTAAATTGTTTTTTGTTATCTCTCCTAAACCCTGTTCTGCCATTCATTTACACAAACTTATTAGTTAGGTTATGAGCTATTTTCCTCTATCCATCTTGCCTTCAATATGTTTTGTGAGTGTCAACTTTTCCAAGCCCTCATTCCTTGTTATCTTCCCTAGAAATTTCAACTTTCTTTCTAATGTTAAGTATCTTTTTTATTTTCATTTTCTCTCAAACTTCATTGTTGTTCACTTGTTCAGTCTATTTTTTGTACAACAACTCTTATAATGACCACCTAACTTTAAAAAGCTCCTAGACTCATTACCAACCTTGATAGGAGCAAGTATAATATGTATTTGTACACTGAGAAATTATAACATGATTATAAATATTTGAGACAATAAGATTTATGCTTGTTAAAACATTTTGCCACTAAACCTTACCAAGCAAGATTTGGAATGAGGTCATAAGATCTGAACAAACAAAAGCAAAAAATATCCCCTTAAGTTTGGCATATCAAAGTGATGAAGGGGAAAGAGAGATGAAGATAAAGTTTGCTTTAATGTCCTTAAAAAAAAAAAAGAGGTATGAATTCATTTTTCTTTGTCCAATCACTAGATTAGTAACTAAAGTTCTTGTCCACCACATGTCACAATGGTTGACAGAATATAAAAGGTAACTTAGACATAGCTGAAAAAAAACGTCCATTGTTGATCTTGACAATAACAGTTAATTTCAGTGGCAGAAATCAAGTGGAAAAAAACTGTTTTCAATGTTTTAATTTGCATTGACTAAAAAGTTGGGTTTGTTTTTTGTCATTAGAAATTCTTAGTTTTAACTTTAAAAAGATCACTTGATTTTATGATGATAAATTTTAAGTTTTTAGTTCCAGCATTAAATATAAAAGGAACACATTTTCAGAATATTATATTTTTTGTAGTTTTAGCTTTCTGTAACAAAAAATCTTACCACTTCAGTCAACTCCAATTGTCAAACAACGGTATTTGAATCTTGTATTTGTATTGCCGTTTTCTATAGTAACAGCAGAACAAAGACCTTGACTGAAATCAAGAACAAAGCTACTATAGTTGATGAACTGAGTTATGCAGTAGAAAGGCATTACACAAGAATAATGCAGAATGCTAAAGATTAAAAATGTGACTCAAATACAAGAAGGATTTGTGCAGTTTATAGAGAAGGCACTGTGAAGGAATCACTGTGTCATAAATAGCTTGAAAAATTCTCCAGGGTAAAGTAGAACAGCTGAGGTTGATCACAATTGAATCAAGATATTACATTTCATTGTTGAAATAAATTGTGACAAACAATGAAAAGTGCATACTTTACAACATGAAATACAAGATATAGAGCAAGTAAAGGAACCACCACCAACTATATCAAAGGTTGGTCTTCATCCAAAGATAATGCTGTATATATGGCAAGATTGATGCTCCTATATGATCTTCCAAAGAACTCAATAGTTCAAACAAATGCTGTACCCAATTAGACCAACTGAAGGTAACAATCAAAGAATCTGTCCAGAATTAATTAATAGAAAGGTTTTAATAATATTTCATCAAGATAATGTTGATCACATGTTCCTTTGTTGACCAGACAAAAAAATATTACAGCTGAACTGGGAACAGTTTTTGCTCAACTGCTGTAGTCATAAGATATTACTTTTAGATTTTACCATTTATTCTGATCATTACAGAATTTTCTTAATAAATTTTCTGGGTGACAAAATAACAAGAGTAGTTATTTGCAAAGAAAAATAAAGTCTTAGAAAGATGGAATTATGAAGTTTCCTGGAAGATGGCTAAAGAGGGAACAACACATTCAATCAATTTCATGTCAGGAGAAAAAAAAAATTTACTTCGTAATATATATATATGAGAAAGATGTTATGCAAAATGAAATCTAGAAAATTATAAAATAATCTTTCAAACAATTTTAACTGATGAAGACAAAATTACTTTAAAAACATGCTTGCAGGTAACCAACATTTTTATTTAAGAAAAAGTGATATCAGGATGACGAGTGGGTTATTAAGTAAGTTAAAAAAGAATAAATAAATAAATAAATAAAAGTAATCACACATATATATAAGGGAAGAAGTTATAGTAGTTCCAACAAGAGAAAAGTGTGTATATTAAAAAGAAGAGAGAAACTGCAAATGTTTTTGGTTGTAATGTGGATTTTTTTTTAAAAATATGCTTTATTTTCCATAATTTTGCTACAGGTGTTTCTGGTCTCACGACCTTCATCAAACAAAGAGTGGATATTTCCAGATATTAAAAGATATTATGTTTTTCAATGTTAAATATTCTCAATATTAGACATTCTTTTTTTCAGGCAAGTGACCCAAATGTCTTCCTTGAACTGGAAGTGAAAAAGTTCTGCATGAAGGATAAAAAAACAATTAAGACTGGTCTGAGAAAGGGTGAGAAAGATATCTATATTTTTATCTTTTAATGACCCGTGTGTTCTTAGATCTATTTCCATTTTTTTTGTGTATTTGTCAGCATGCGTACACATATGTATATTCCCTCTTCATACATACTGTCTTATAAGGAATTAGTATACACATTTTCACATACAAACACACTTCCTATGTTGTGTAGAGTTCATGTGTGTACCTGTGAGCAGTTTTGTTTTTGTCAACACACACACACACACACATATATGTGTATATATATATATATATATATATATATATATATATACACACACACACGTATGCGTATGTACTCTCTATACATACATACTGTCTTATATGGAATTAGGATACACATCCATACATACATACATACATACTTCCTATGTTGTGTAGGGTTTGCACGTGTGCATTTGGGCTGTCTATTGTTTTTACCAATATGTGTATACATATTCATGCTCCACATATACCTGCATGTGAGTGTGTGCACATGGATGCAAGTGGTTTGACCACTGTATTTGGCCATTATGTGTGCATGTTACATGCTTTTGTATGTGGGGTTATGATCTATTTAGTGCTGGTTCAAATTTGTTTATGAAGTTTTTTTCTTGTATTTGTAGGTAAGAATAATTGTCTGTTTGGTATATTGACATAATTTTAAATTCACCCTGGTTACATTTATAGATGTGTTGTGATACAAAGAGTTTTGTTGTCTGGTAATTTCATTTTGTTTTTGTGTAGGGGAACCCTGTTATTTAGTTATTGGCTGATACCTATATATGACTTCTTGCATTTTGTGCATACATCACATTTTTGGAGTTGCAGTTTAAATTTTTATTTATTATGAATGTCATTTTGGGGTTTTCAAAAGTGTAGGAGTTTCCTTCTATAATGGTGTCACAGACACTACATCTTTTTTTGTTGCATTTTGTGACTCCCTGTATTGTGTGTTGGTTAAATTTGGATGAGGTTAGTATGTGTTTTAGGTTTTTAGATTGTTTGCTTTTAATTATTTTGGTTGTTTTTAGTATATTTTTCAGTTTGTCATTCTTGCTAAGTAGATCTAGATTTCTGTAAATAGTTCTGGATTGTTTTTGTTGTATATAACATATGTTTGTTAGATGTTACATTTCTTTGGATGTGTGAGTGTAACACTGCTAATTTATTATCTTATAATTTTGAAAATAAGACATTAGTAGCTTCTCTCCAAGTGATAGCAGTTGTAAATGGCTTGAAATCAGATGAAAGGCCTTTTAGGACCATGGCAATTAGTAAACCATCACCAATAATTTCCTCAGAAATTATTAATAAAGTGGCTGATTTTTCAGCTCAAATAATATAATCTGTAACAGTTTCAGTGTTAGCATTGTGTAGGGATATTAATTCCATATACAGGGAAATTATTTTTGGCTTTTCTTTAGATAAGTAGTGCTCTTCTTCCATCATCAGGGGTTTCTCTCATAAGAGAGAAACTTTGATCATCAAGAAACTGAATTAATTCAGCAAATGTATTTGCATTCTTTTCACAGTAGTCTTTGTCATTGTGACAATCAAAAGGGGACAAAATTATTTTGTGTAATTTTTGGATCTGCATGCAACCCAAAAAGTTTACTTCTCATAGCTCATATTTCAATTTGTCACCATTAAAGCAGAGCCTATTCCTGGGCCTGTAACCTGATGAATTAAAAGCCATTGTCAAAATGAAAGATAAATAACAACTGTCCAACAAACAGAATTAATAAAGTTTGCAATGAAAAGAAAAAAAAAAGGAAAAAAAAAATGAAACTACAACAATCATGCAAGCAAGTAAGCAATCAATATATTTAAAGCATATTAACAGGTAAGAAGGCAAAAGAGTTCACAAACTGAGTTGGTATTTGCACACAAAAGCATGATTGGACAAACAAATGCAGTCAGTCTGTCTAGTAGATAAGGTAGATCTGAACTGAGGTTATTTACCTTAGCCTTCCCACAAGGCAGGATGTGGCACAAGGCCATTTTTTATGTGGGGAAAACCCAAGACAGTAGGCTTGGGCAAAAATTCCCCAAAGACCCAGCATACACGGGGTCAGGCTTGTATACCTCCCCAGACGCAACTCTGCCCTTCAGCAGAGCCTTGTCTGGGTTCCTCTGTACCCAAAGGCAGAGAGTTCGACAAGTCAGCCCAAACTGCCTGAAACAGCAGATCAGGACCGAGTCATGTCAAAACACAAGCCATCCCATTTTATTGGCTAAGAAAAATATCTCAGCATGCATTTTGTGTACTTCTGACTATCAAAGGAGAGTGGGGAAAGTTTTGACATCATTTCCCCACTGTACCATGAAATCACCGAAATGAAAAAAATTTAGCCTTCAAATTACAAGTGTCACTCATACAAGAAAGAAAAACAAATAAAATACAAGTCAATCTACATAATTAGCTCCAGAAATATACAAAAATAAACATGGAGTGGGAGGTGATAACATTGATCCACTATGAACTGTGTAAACATCTCCATGCAAACCAATGAAACAAATGATATATTTAATTAAAAAAAAAAAAGAAAAAAAAGTAAAATAAAATAAAAAAAAATAAATATGAGAAGCTGCCCTACAGAATGGAAAGAATAAAATTTATTGTGAGTTAGAAATTCAAACAAATCACTTATCACTGCTGCAAACAAAGAAAAATATACTGATTGTCATTCTGGAAGATCACAGTGTGAAAAAAAAAAAAAAAGTAGCAAAAAGCTGGAAAATATCTGAAAATCTTTGAGAATTGAGCAAAGAGATTGAAATGTGACAAATTTACCCATCATTATTGCAATACTTGGAAAACTAAAGAATCTTGTAGAATGATTGGAAAAATTAATTTGGAATCCATAGACTTCCATGGATTTCAAATTTTATTTTTTCCAATAACTATCCATATAAATGCATTATTAAAAAAAAAAAAAAAAAAAAAAAAAGTAAATAAGTAAATGAAAAAGAGTGCTGAAGTATTAAAACTTGTCCACTGAAAAAAAAACAAAAAAAAAACCATAGATAGCATTGCATGGAAACTCGAACAAAAACTAAAGCCATTCTTTTCAGATTGAATCCAATGTTATTAGTCAAGAGTTGGTACAAGTTCATAAAAAAAGTCAAAAGAAAATACTATACATTAATATTTATGTGAATTGTTTTCTCAATGCTGCAAACTTTCACATTAAACTAATATTTTTCATACAATTACAGTAACAGAAACTCACTTTTATGCTGTCGAGAAAAATGCTGACCAACAAATATTTGTTTAAATATTAAAATGAATTAAATAAAATTTTAGACAAAAATGTCATACTCATAAACCTCTTTGATTTCACAAAATAGTTCTACATTCCTGAAAATAAACTTATTAAAAAGGTAGTCATCGAGGAATATTAGGCCTATTCATAAAGATTTAAAAAACAAAAAAAAAAACTATGAATTTTAGTAGCAACACAAAAAGTGGAAGCTATGGAAAATTTAAGAACAATCAGGAATGACAAGAACATGTGCCTGAAATAAAAAGATCAGGCCATAGCATATAAAGGCCTCCTCTATCTTTTTGTACACCTGCAATTCTTTGATATTAACTGCAGAATTATTGAAGTATCCAATAAAGTAGCAAGAATCCAATTAGAAATTAGATTCTACAGAAACATCCTAGGCATCTCTTACATGGACCACATTGCAAATGATGCAGTGATAGACACTATCAAACAAGAAGCAAACTTATTGGATGACCTCATAACAATCATCAAGAAGAGAGAGTTGAAATGGTATGTACTCATTATAAGAGCCAACAATCTTTCTACTACCATCCTACAAGACAAAAAGAGGCAGACAGGTACCAGCTTAGACAAAAAGAGGCAGACAGGTACCAGCTTAGACAAAAAGAGGCAGACAGGTACCAGCTTAGACAAAAAGGCAGACAGGTACCAGCTTAGACAAAAGGCAGACAGGCCAGCTTAGACAAAAAGAGGCAGACAGGTACCAGCTTAGACAAAAAGAGGCAGACAGGTACCAGCTTAGACAAAAAGAGGCAGACAGGTACCAGCTTAGACAAAAAGAGGCAGACAGGTACCAGCTTAGACAAAAGAGGCAAAACCAGCTAGACAAAAAGAGGCAGACAGGTACCAGAGAAAAAAAAGACAGGTCTTAGACAAAAAAGAGGCAGACAGGTACCAAGACAAAAAGAGGAGACTGGAAGAGACAAAAAGAGGCAGACAGGTTCAAAAAGAGACAGAGAAAAAAAAACGGTCTGACAACATTACCAAGTGGACTGGAAGAGATTCAGAGACTCAGACATTGGCATTCAATAGAGACATGTGGAGGGAGCTGGTCAGGTGCTCATAGTGATGAAAACCAAAACCTTGACATTGCTTCAAGAACAAAGTAAAATAAATCTGACAGGCATTCATTGAAGTTGATTCAAGTAGACAGTTGATCAATAAAAACTAGACAACAAAAAGTTTTATAATATCCATCTTTAAATAGCATAAGAACTCTGAATGAACCAGTACCCATAGTTCATAATGCAGAAAGGTGGCAGAGAGACGAAAGGATATTTTTCAAATTAGACATTCATGAAGAGTCATGCTCGGAAACAATCAATTTGACAAGCAGAGCTTTTAATTGAATTTTTCTGACAATAGATATAACTTGTCAAGACAAAGTAGTTATTTTCTTATAGTTTCTAAGTAGTGACACATACTTTATACAACTTGGAATCAAGGTCTATCCCAAATTTGTTTTTTATTGATTTTTAAAAAGGCTTATCAACCTTTTGTAGGTTATTTGAAACTAAAACATTTTTCAGATTGTAAGAACAATTTTTTTTTTTGCAAATGAATATTGTATTAATTTCTTGGCAATAATGATTTTCAGATACAAGTTTTACTATTTTAACCCATAGATGGGGAGGAGGAGAGGTAGATTCATACCATTCCCAAAGGTATTTGCACATAAGTGAATGTAATGAACCTGGTTGGAATTTAAACAGATTTTTCATTCCAAGCATTTATCCATTAAAAACTCACACATCCAAGCTTACAGTACCTGGTATTTCCAGGTGGTCACCCATCCAGGTACTGACAAGGATCGATGTTTAACTTCAGTGATCAGACGAGAACCAGTGTTGCAAAATGATATGGCATAAGCCTCTATCCCAAATGGCTACTACAAGAAATAGTGATGGTGCTAAAAAGGAAGCAATGTCATTGGTAGAACTACTTTATACTATCTGTAAATACCCAAGAGAAATTCCATACTGCTGCAGCAAAATCTGCCAACTGATGTAGATAACTTATCCTTTAATTTTTCTTTTACAATTACTGCCATCACATTTTTATATATATATATATATATATATATATATATTAGTGGAAATAAAAAGGCAAGATCAACTTTTCCATTCAGGACTTTAAAAAAAGTCAACAAGTTTCACCCTCAACAGAACTGGAATCGAAGGAATAAATGTCAAAATATAAAATACATGTATTAAAAGGTGGAACAATCAAACTGAATTAACATCAAGTCCCAACAGACATTCCTTCTGTTTACAAAGGGAGGGCTGTCTGGACCTGACAGACTGTTTCTAATGCCTTTAAATGTAAGAGAGTGACCACGACTAAGGATGTTGCTGAAATTGGTGGCATAATTTGGATTATTTATAAAATGCTCAGTGATGGCAGAACCATATGTGTTGTTGACCACATCACCCAATTGAAATATACCATTCCTAATTTTCCTAGGTACATGCTGGTGTATTCTTGTGTCTAGCTGTAGGGCAGTTCTACCTATATAGTCAGCTCTGCAACTATATCTAAAACCAATTCCACTTTATCTTTTTGGGATGTTTTGGTAACTAGAACTCCATCTGGTTACATCACATCAATTTACCACAAACCAACCTTTACCAGACTACACATTCGGTGAAATGCATTCTGTCCCAAAACAAATTTAATTAGTACCCTAAAACAGAGCTCTAATGATTTGCTCAAAATCTAAATTAGATGAAGAGTTAAAAACAATTGCTGAAACTTTAGCTCATAATGAGTACCCATTGGATATAATTAAGTCAATTATGAATAAGAAAATCTCTAATTTTTCTAAACTTAAACCAAGTACAGCTACTAAGTGCCCTATTTATTTGTGTTTACTTTGGTTGGGTGCAATAAGTAGAAAATTTGCCAAATAGTTTAGCTATGTAGTTGAAAATTATTATTTTTTGGGTAATGTATGTGTTGTCTTTTCTACCAGGTCTGCATAGATGTCTACTCAAAAGGATGTTCTACCTCCCCCCACACCATGTTAACAATGTGATATGTGCTAGACACAAGAATACACCAGCATGTACCTAGGAAAATTAGGAATGGTACATTCCAATAGGGTGACATGGTCAACAACACAGTTCTGCCATCACGGAGCATTTTAGAGATAATCCAAATTGTGCTACCAATTTCAGCACCGACTCTTATCCTGAGTCATACTTACATTTAAAGGCATTAGAAGCAATCTATGTCAGGTCCAGACAGCCCTCCCTTTGTAAACAGAAGGAATGTCTGTTAGGGCTTGACATTATTTCAATCTGATTGTTCCGGCTTTAATACATTACATGTATTTTATATTGTGACATTTATTCCCTCGATTCCAGCTCTGTTGAGTGAGGGTGAAACCAGTTGGGTGTTTTTTTTGTTTTTTTTTAAATCATGAACGGTAAAGTTGGTCTTGCATTTTTTTTTTATTCCCATAAAGTTCTGTACCCTAGGAAAATTATGAATTAAAAAAAAAAAAAAAAAAAAATTTAATTTTATATATATATATATATATATATATATATATATATATATATATATATATATATATATGTACACACACTTAAAAGGCTATGAATTAATATGGTTTTCTTGGATATCAAATGCTCTTAATAGTCAAATTAAGTTTTTTCAGTGGTTCCTCTCACTAAATAAATATCCCAGTTTTCAAAGTTATTTTTAAGTTGCAAGAGATGTTTTTTAACGTGCAATGTTTTGAATAGTAAGAACTTTTTAGTATATCAAAGACTGTTCCATGCTGCTCCAAAATGACTTGGAACTATACAAGGTTTAACTGAATGGAATTTCAGAAACACTGAAATTATATCATCTTTCACAAATGTATGAACTCTAAAGGATATTTGCATTCTGACAAGTGTTATACCAAGTCTCTTTAGATAATCCAAGAAATACAACTACTCCAATACACCGATGACACTACCGACAATAACAGATTATTTCTCACATTGTTTCATTTCACATTAAAGCAGTGGTTCCTAACATTTTTTTTTTTTGGCCATGCCCCATTTAAGCATCTCTAAAATTCTGATGCCCCCCTCCACAGTAACATAATTCTTATTATTCAAAAAGTGAACTCCTATTAATTTGGAGGAAGGCTAAAAGATCATTAAGACTCAGACTTACTAGAAAAAAAAATAACTTAATAACTCATTCTCAAATTGCACCCTTTGAAAATCAAATTGTCCTCTTGAGGGTCATGCTCCACACATTGGGAACCACAGCATTAAAGTAAGCAGATATATGAAAATTAACCAGAGAATCCTGCACTGATTTCAAAGTCCAACCTAGAGGTAAGCAGACAAGTGACATATCTACAAGGTGCCCCCCACAAAAAAAAAAACAAAAAAAAAAACAGGAAATTTGGTACAGTTTATTTAATTTTTGTTAGTTATTTGAAAATGTGATATCAAAAACCCCTTTATCCATCATATTTCCATCAACAGATTAATATTGAACAAGATCAATCAGTTCTGTTACTCTACTAAGAAATGTAAATCATGTGGCTGGCTGAATGAGGAATTCTTTAGGAGTTTGTTGTCATGCGGTTCAACCAGCCCACCCAGCCAGACTAAACAAGACAGCACTTGAGTGACCCAAGGCTGTAGACAAAATAGTAGGTAAATGTTTAACTTTAATTCACTTGTCCAATCTAATTGCCACAATAATACCTATTTGGACTTCTGTGATAAATATAGAATGTTAATATAGTTTCAGTAAGGAACATATTTAGAAACACTACAGAAATTATATTTATCCAATCTTTGAGAAAGAGATGAATTTTACAAATGTGTACTGAAAAAAAAAAACCAAAAACACAAACTAAAAGCCTAGCAATCAGATTTAGACATAATTACCAGTATGCAAACAGAAGAATGATACACACACACACAATATGTTATTTTTTGGGTAATGTACGTGTTGTCTTTTCTACCAGGTCTGCATAGATGTCTACTCAAAAGGATGTTCTACCCCCCCCCACACCATATTAATGTGATATGTGCTAGACACAAGAATATACCAGCACGTACCTAGGAAAATTAGGAATGGTACATTCCAATAGGGTGACATGGTCAACAACACAGTTCTGCCATCATGGAGCATTTTGTTCCGTATAGGATGCAGGTTCGAATCCTGCCAAAGGACGAATATTTTCTATGAAAATTTCTCGGACATTCAGGCCGGTAAATGTTATTTAATACTGTTTATTATAAACAGAGTATTTACTTAAATACTTGTATCTATAAAAAAGAACGTTAAACATAAAAGTGTCTTTAATAAATAAATTGTCGGACTTTGTCCATTTCTTAATTTTATTTATATATATATATATATATATATATATATATATACACACACACACACACAGTAGATAAACTCCAAGAAGTTGTAAAGAGATCTGCTTTCATAATGGTGAGGCACATTTGTACATTTTTTTTTTTTTTTTTTAAGAGAATTAGTTCTAATATTAAGAAAAAAAAAAAAAAATGGAATTAAAAGCATATTATGAAATTTAACACAAGTGTGTGCTGGAAAGATCCCAGCCCAGCCTGGAAGCAAACAAATAAATTAATAAAATTAAAATAAATCTAATATTTGATCAGTGAGCCAAAACTGAGAACTTTTCAGCACTCTCATTTTATTTATTTTATATATATATATATATATATATATATATAAATAAATGTGCTTACAGATTAAATATAAGCTTGACATAAAATGCATTTATCTTTGCAAAAGAAAAAAAATCGTATACACCAGTAATATAAGAATTCTAGTGTGCAAGTATCAAACAAAGACAAATGTTGACTTTATACGAGGCATCTTGAAAATACATAAAATATCTATGAATGACAATTGGTGTGTGTATATATAATATAGATAGATAGATAGATAGATAGATAGATAATTGTTTACCTAACGAGTTCTTTCCTATATATATATATATAAAGCGGAGTGTACATATGTCCATTTTTCAATCTTGGTGAATCACAAACAGCCTGAAGTAATAGGTAGTTAACTACTTTAGTTACACCCAATTAAAAATTAAATAACTCATTTAAAGTTAAATTTAAATATCTAACAGAATGAAAGGTTAAAAAATAAAAAATAAACAAAAACAAAAAAAACAATTCTTTATTAAAGGTTTAACTTTAATTTTGCTTTTCATTGCAATTACATTTGTCTAATTAAACTGTAACTAAAATTTAAGCAAGGTATGGTACATTGTCTTTTTTCTTTTTCTAGTAGATATCCTGTGACATAGGCGAAATATTACATAGTTCAGATTCCTTAATGTCTTAAGAGTGACTTTATATGAAGGGATCATAAAGAATGGGGATTTTAAAAGAAAATAAAAGTTGCATGCAAAATAAATGCAAACTACAGAGATTGATTGCATATACGAAGAAAGATTATGTCAAAGAAAGAAAATAATTTTATTATTTTTAAGTTCTTAGAACACAGAAGGTAAAAGGTCAAAGGCCCAAAAGCCATCCACAGGAACTAGCCTAAAGTTCACCAAAAGGGTGGCTTGTAGGCTACTAACAAATAAGATAGAAAAGAATGGTTTTTCAAAGTCTTCACTTACTCTTCTGTTAATTATGGTGAATGTCATTGACAGGTCATTTTTTTTTTAATGGTAATATTAAATGTAATATTAGGCATTTTTTTTTTATAAGGAAACATCTGACATTCAGATAGTATTACTGTCAGTTGAAATTTATAAAATATTTCTCTTAAAACAATTTTTTCAAGAAAATAGGTTTCTGAAGTCTAGCTGTTTTTGCTTTTCAGTACTGATGGGGGTTTTCTTAACCTTTTGTTTGAAGTAGTCTGAAATATCAACATCTTGGGGGGGATGTCATTTTCTCTTCAAATTACATGTCATATCAATTCTAGTTGTGACTGTTGTTGAAAGTCTTCAAATGATATAGTTTCTGTTATCTGGTACAGTTCTTTGTGATTATGTAGTGCCAATTCACAAGGTTCAAAGAAGGGTGGTTTTCACTAAGAACTAAAAGCTTCATTCAAAGTCATTTTAAATCTTTGATCTAAGAAAGCAATTGTATACAGCTGACAGTTTAGATATTTCTGAATGGGTTTGGTACCATGTATGACACCTATATGAAAAATGATCTGACTAGGCTATTTAAAAACAACTCGCTGGCAATGGAATACAGTGCAGGGAAGAGTGGATTCATACCTTTCCTAAAGATATTAGTACCAAATGAATACAAGCAGCTTCAGCTGAAATTTGAACTGTTTTCTTTGCTGATAACCACTCCTATATTTTATATGTTGAAGTGATCTCAATGCTTACACAGCTTTTTCTCTTTCTTTTTCTTTTTAATTGTGCATATATACTTTTTGTCTTTGACCAAGCTCTGAAGAGCTACAAGCATTAACTGGTTGACCCCCCACCCACTTTTTTAGCACAATAAGAGAATTACAATGATATATTTATACATCTTGTCCTCAGTTAAGCACTGAAGAGTGAGAAGCAATAACCATTTAACCTTTTTTGTTAGTATATATTTTAATCCACCACTTTATGTAGAGTAATATATTTCCCTTATCTTTGCTTTTCCTCTTTGTTATTTGTGTATATATATATATATATATATATATATATATATATATATGTGTGTGTGTGTGTGTGCGTGTATATAACACACTTAAAATGCGTTTTTAAACACCCTAATTTACTTAGTCTTCCTTCCTTTCCTACCCAGATGACTTTGCTCTATCAATACTTCAACCTTTAGCACTCTGCATTATTAATATTACTTCTCTTTCTACTGCATTCATTTTCAAGTCTTCTCAATTGCAGTAACTTTATTGTTAATTTCACTGAAAGGCATTTTCAGTTGCTATAGCAGGATATGACAACACAACTATGAAATTCAAACAAATTCATATTCAGGGATCAATCAGGGTTACCTTCAGTAGCAAGATAAACATTTTGCACAGCAAATGAAGTCACATACAGAGTGATAATGGTTAAATGGAGGCAACTCATCTGACATAAAAAAACCAACATTCAAAAATATTAACTTCATAGATTCAAACAATTATATCATCGATAAGTATGCAACTACCTCAACCATTAAGCAAACACCAGATTTTAATAATTACAGTGTAAGAGAAGAGGTTAAAGGCTTAAAGTGTGAATTTCAAAGCAGCAGTTCGGCTATTTGATAATTAATTTCAACAGCAATAAAAGAATGTTAGAAAATTTGCTATCAGAGTTTCCAAACAGGAAAGACAGATTAGAAGAATTTAATTAAATTTGTGTCATGTCCCAATCAGAAAATTCATACAAGGCAAGAAGAGAGTAAATGAACAAGCATCTTTGAAGAAATAGACTTAATGCATTGTAATACAACTTAATTAAACAGTTTCGAAAGAAGTAAAAGAATAAAAGACAACAATGTAAAATACAAAAGAGACATGACATATGTAGAGAAGCCGGGGGAGGGGAAGATGCAGGTGGAAAGTTGATAGAAAGACTACATAACTGCTTCCAACAAACTTTTCTTGCTTACTAATAAAATAGCAAGAAAAAAAAAAAAACCTTTAGTGTCAGATTCTATAAACAACACTGGACAGATAGCTTGATATAAGGAATATGTACACATTACAGACATTAACTCTTTCCAGACTGATTTTATTTGAAAATTTTACCAACTTCAATCTCAAATTCAAGTTTTTTGGGTTTTTTTTTTGGTTTTTTTGTTTTACACATGTTAACACCATCATATCCCAAATTCTGGTAGGATTAGGCTCAGTTCAAAAATGGTTAGAAAGGAAACCCCCATCAATAGTGTAAAGAATAATAACAGCTACTGAACTTGAGAAACCTATTTTCCTGAAAAATTATTTTATAGAGAAAGATTTTATAAATTTCAACTGACAGCAGCACTGGCTGACTGGTCAATGAATGTCAAATGGTTTCCTTGTAGGGAAACAGCTAATATTATCATTACAATTGATAAGAATATCCAGTGGTAGTGAGGGGACAGCTGACACAAATATGCTGAGCCTCGAAATACAATGGGCCTCAAGAAAATACCTTTAAGGGTTGTGGGGTGGTCTCTTTGCAATAAGTAGAGAGCAAAATTACGAATTGGTATTTTATTGAAGACTAAAATCATTTCCAAAGTAAAGTACATTTTTTGAACTTTCATTGAAGCAAAATGTGCAAGGAGTTCTTCAAAGTCTAATTCTTGTACCAAATCACACTCTCGATTACAAGGGTTACCAAGCAAGACATACTCTTTAAAAAAAAAAAAAAAAAAAAAAAATAAAAAACATTATGTCTTGTAAGACACACTAGATTGAGTTTGTTTGGCCCAGCATCTCCTTTTCTGAGTGAGCAGGCCTTAAAATAATCTGAGTGCCGGACCTCAGAAATTCTCTCCACAGTACTGAGTGTATCTTTACTCATGAAAATCTGTTTTTGTTCATCTTTAAAATCAATTGGCCCACAGTATATATTATCAAAAGTAAATGCCTTTGACCTACAGCCAATGCTGTCAAATACATAACTGAACTAAAGTCATCTATTTCCCCTGCTTCAAACTTTTTATCAGTCAAGAATGACTTGCAAGGCTTCTTCGGCATTCATGAGTTTGGTTACTATGATACTGAAATTCAATCATCTATCAATGCAAAAATCATTAATTCTGATACACAGTACTATTGTGTGAAAGCTACTATGTTACTCTAGCTAAATCAATAACCTATCAGCCCTCTACAGTCAATTCATATTCAGTTATAAACAAATGTTTGGCCAGTCAGATTTGAAAAGACAAACACAAATTTCAATTTTTTATCATAATGCTTAGGGAACCTATCTAAAAGAACACACAAAATACTTATTCATCCAATGTACTTTTATCAATGCCTTGTATTTGTTCATACTGAAGTCAAGCTTCTGCAACTTTAAAAACAACTTGTTTCTCATTGAATGTTTTAAGTGTACAAATTAAATTTCATAAGTGGTATTATAGATTGATGCTCAAAGGAAAATACAGTTTTCTACTTATATATGAAAGTTTATTTGGCAACAAAAATTCTATCTTTTTTTTAGCAAGAGGGAACAATTTAGATAAAAAAATTGATAAAATTAAGCTTCTGAATTTTGTACAATAAAGATATTTTTTTCAAGCAAGCATTAATGAAAAATACTAAATTTAGATCCAGCATAATCCACAATATGTGTATGTATTATTTTCTTATGTTTAGAGTCTGAAAGAATAGTTAATGTTTATAGAGATACAACAAAAACACTATATATACATACACACACACATATATATATATATATATATATATATATATATATATAAAAAAAAATTGTGGAGAAAAATTGTGTTGTACCTATCTTCAAAGCAAGGAGGGTGTGTCTATAGTAGAAAAAAATATTAGCATTTAAGATTCTGGCTTTTACCTAGGTGGGCCAGAACACCTACTAGCAGCATCTGTGGTAAATTTAATCCACTATAGAGGTGAAATATAAATGAATCTTAGTTTGGCACAAGGCAATGTCAAGGTTGCATATATATTTGTCTAAGTGTTATTTTTCTATGTAGTTTTCAACTATTATCTATACCTTTTATAAATAAGATACATTTTTCTTTTTTGCTTCTAAATAGGACTTCTATATATGAGATTATATAACCCACAATTATTTAAAAATTGTCATAACAATTAGCCAAGTATTTTCTAATAAAAAAATTAAATTTCAATAATATACTATACTGCAAAGATAAATCTGAAATAAATTTGAAAATGTTAGCATGCCTCAATAAAAATAAAAAACTCAGCTTGTTTTAGCAAACAAATGATAAGAATATTCTTTCTCAGTGATTTTGTATTTTTTGTCAGTTGCTTTTGTAGCTAGAAAGGTTTGCTTTTATATAAGTTCTCCTGAATGTTATAGAAATATATAGCCTAGTTTCATAGGCTGTTACTACTAAAATACATTTACTGGTGTGCACTCACATACACCCTCTTCATATGAACATACAAAAGGTTGCTTTGAAAGTAATACCTTCTATTTTATTATATTGCCCCCCACGACATCAAAGGCAGATGGTGGTTTGAACCTCCTTGTCAATAACTGGCAAAATGGTATTTGGGATTAAAGCAGAAGTATTTTGTTAAATTCATACAGAAAAGAAATGCACCAACTGACATTCATGGAAGTTTCCTAAATGTTTACAGAGACCAAACAGTGGATGTGAGCACAGAAAGCATTTCAGCAGTGCAAAAACAGCATAGACAAAGGTGATGACAATATGTAAAAATAATTGAAAACTTGGAGCTTGTATCTATTTTGATTTCCATGGTAATGAAGAGGATCCTTCATCTATTCACATAACTTAGATTCTGACAATGTTTCTCTATAGCTTAATTTAAGACTTCAGTGCCAAAAATGACAAGATTTACCAAAATCACTGTCAAGAATTAGTAAACACTAAGTGCACCTGAAGTACCAAGAAAGTAAATTTAGTGACTAAGACACCAACATAAGTTATTTGTAAAATGACCAAATGTATTTTCCATTTTCTTCATTAATTTTTAGTTACTACATAAATTTATTATTTTTTTATCATATAAACCTAATCTAAAACTTACCACTCTACCACTGTGAGGTTTTATTTAAAGCCAATGTTATGGGTAGTAAAAGAACAAACATCAAATGATCCTGTATTTGAAAAATAAAAATGTTTAATCATTACCAAAAAATGTTTGTATTTAAGCCAGCAAACACAAACACGTGTGTGCATGCGTTAAATTTATGTATACTTAACAATTTAAATTGGTATCAGCTATAGCAGGTGTAAAGAGAGAAATAAAATATTGTTCCTACCTTTTATAGCGTCAATAAAGCCAGATAAGTCTTTAAATGGTGTATATTGTATCAATTTCTCCCCTTACCCAACCATATGTAAAATGTACCTTATTACCCAACCCCTCTGATAATCATTGGAGCAGTTTCTGCTATAAAGTAATTCTTAACTGACAGTGATAGCAAGCCAGATAGTTTTACCATTAACACCCATAAAGAAAATTAATGGCTAAAGAAGAAATTATTATCTTGAGATATGTATATTGTACAGGTTGTACTGACAAATGGGGAGGGAGGGGTAAAATATTTTATAAGTAATTTTGTGGCAGAAGTAGTTGTGATAAAACTCATCCACATTTAATAGGTAAGGTTTTAGCATCAGAATTTTTTTCTTGTGTCCACAAACTTATTAAATTTATTTTATTTAGGTGTTATCAGCCAAATAAAAACTTTCACTAAACAGGCTAGTATAAAATATCCATGAATACTTTCTAGGTCTACTTCTAAACTAAGATCAGAATTTTTATATGAATGGATAAATAAGTCCATAGGCAGACATGTAATTATGAGTTTTCATTGCAGAATTCTTTTAGAAGGAGTACACTGACAAGAAGATTATGTTGGAAAATAAAATAAATGAAAGTGTACTAAATATTCTCTCTTCATTAAGCTACAAGCTTATTAATGCATCTGTGTATTTCTCTAATAATATTTGCTTAGAATGACATGACACAATGCAACAACAATCTCTCTAAAATGTGGCTGAGGGTCTGGAGTTAGAGTTCCCATGGGGGCTCCACATTTTGTTATGTGTTGATAATTGTAACAAAGGAAAAAAAAATGATTTACCAAAAACACAGAGCTAAATCACAAACAAATATTTAATTTACTAAAACACAACATAAAATATATACAAGATATACAATTGTGGCTTACAAAAAAACAGAAAACACAATTTATGGGCGAAGTGTTACAAGGGAGGAGGAAGGAGAGTCAAATATCTTTATCACTTTAGGGCTAGCAAAGTAATCTAAGTGCTATATTTGGAAATCCACAAAGGTGTGTAAATAAATATTAATTTTTAGATTGGTCAATGAAAATTAGTCAAAATTCTATTTACCAAATTTGTTCCATGAAATTCTCTTTTGGGTTTTTGTTGATCGGCAATGTTTTATAGAGATTCTTTTGACTGGATATAATAATCCTCAAATCAAAAGCCGGAGTTGATAACAGCAAAAATTCCCCTTCAACAACTGACAACCCTTTTCCAAAATTCCATTTTTATAGGGGCTAACACCTAATTTGCATATTTCTAGAGGTTTCGAATCATCTAGATTCTTCTCGAATATACTGGAATGATCTAGAATCTTCCAAACATTCTATTTCATATCTACTTCATGAAAGAAAACTTTTTTTTGTATTAACAGGTAGGACTCAGTAGAATCCCTTACTACAAATTTTAACCTTATTGAGACTTTCTTATTATAGAAATGCATCCTCATAACACTGGGCATGAACTGAGACTCCATTGGATTAAAATGTAAGCTTAATATTAATGCGTATGAAACAAAAATGTATGTGTAAATTTTGTTCATGTCTTACAGCTCTCAAACATCTGAACTTTATCCCATGTGGCTTTTATATTAAGCAAGTTTGGCCAGTCTTGTTAGATGTTATTAATTACAAAATTAATTTATTTAATATTACTTTAAATGTATATTACCAGAATTTAGTTGTGGATATAATAAACTACAAGGAAGACTTACATAATATCCTAGAGATTTTGTTATGCTAACTTTAATATTATGAGAAGACTATTCTTAATAGGAACGGTAGGAAAAAGGTGCCGAGAAGGTTGAATTCATGCTTCTTACCTTCTAAATTTAAAGTGACATTAACATTCATTATCAGAATTTAAACTATTTCCATTTTCAGTGTCAATATAGACTGCATAAAAATAATAAATTTTAAGCCTAAAAAGATTTGCAAAACAGTCATATGTAAAATCAGCATTAGTATTGTGTCTTAACTTGAAATATAAAAGAAAAGAAAAAAAATCATAAAAAATTACAAGTATAAATAATTTTTATATTTATCAAGGATTTCTTTGGTGGGTACAAATCTCAGCAATACCAATGGTCAATGTTCAAGCCTGGAGAAAAAAAAATTTAAATCATTTTCCAAGCAGCCAAGCCATTCTCTCTGGGAAAATTGATATAATGCTTCCTGTCATTTTTACCAGCATTTGACTTCCTATCAGAGCAAGTATTCGTGAACCTTTTTTCCCAACCAAGCAGTACCACCTGGAGACAGAGTTTCCAACATACAAAAATAGAAAAATCGCTTGGCATAAAACCAAACATTAAAAATTTATTTTCTTTGCCCATTTTGAGTTGCTATAAGAAAGGAAAAAAAAAATAACCAGAAAAATAAATAAATGAATATATATAAAAAATTTAAAAATGCTTTTTTTAGTGGATACCCATATTTGAGTAAACACTGTTTTATTAATCAGCATATTTATTTTCATCTACAGGACTGAATATTTGAGAAATCTTAGTAAAGAAAAAGATGCACCCACCATTAAGATTTCTTGAATATTAAGGCCAGTAGACTAAAATAAATACACTGTTTAATAAATAAAAAAAATTAATTACTTTAGGAATAAATGAGAGTTGAGAAAAAAATAATAGTAGCATGATCATGTAACTTAATTTCACTATATTCTTCAAGCAAGTGTTCTTGCAAACATTTTATTAAAAAAAAAAAAAAAAACATTTTATGTCTATTAAATTTAATGTGTGTGTGTGTGTGTGTGTGTGTGTATAATTTCAGCTAAGACTATCAAAACTAGAATCTTATCAAAATATAAATTTGTGTCCCAGATTTTTTTCAAATATTTGTTTCTTAAAAAAAAAAAAAAAAAAAACTACTCTTTTCCCAAACATACATGACTATAAAAATGTTTGGAAAAGTTAAATTCATAACCTGTAATTTAAAATATGATACATAAATCAATCCATAATTAAAAAAGATAAAATTTACTCACTTTTTTTGACATTAAATTACTTCATTTACCATCGTCCATAATTTACCTAAACTTTTCAGTTAGCCTGATGAATATTTATGAGCATTCCTTAAATTTTAAAATTTTGTAAAACTAACAACACTTCAGTTTATAAATACGTGTTGCGAAATAAAATCTTTACATTGCCTTAAAGTCCATCAAAGAATTAAACACATCAGCTAAGATGAGTTTTCATTCTCTCTCTCACACACTAGAGTTGGAAAGTTCTCAGCTCAACACTCTTAAATTCTGTTTGGTCATATTTTATCATTTGGTATCATGCAAATGTCTGTGTATTTTTGTTACAAACATAAATGGGAGGTGGTGAAAAGTTCTCAGCTTGACTTACTTTCCAAAATTAGTATTTCAATGACAAAAGATCAGAATAAGAATTTTGGTAAGTGGGGTCTGCATTGACAAACTGAATAAGATAAAAAAAATAAATAAATAATAATGAAAATGACAACTTTTCAAAATAAGTGCAAATCTGAATTTATACAGATCCAGTCCAGCAACTTTCATGAAGAAACATTTTTAGATGTAGACTCTCAAAGATTCATGAGATTCTTTGGTACATTAATTTTTTTTCTTTCTCATTAACGTGTTGTGTAGAGTTTTATCACAATGTTGAAACTTTAAAGTTCTTTATTATTTTACTGCATATTGCCTTTGAAAAGGATAAGAGGAATCATTCCTGCTTACTAGACATTCTACTGCTCAAAAATATTTGCAAATTCCTTACAATAGAGTATGTTGAAATCATACAAAACTATGGAACTTTTACTGGAGACTACAACTAATACCTTCATTATTATTACAAAAGCAATAAACAGAGAAATGAAAGAGTAATAAGGAAAGTTATAAAGAATATATTATGATATTTGTTTGTACATGGGTTTATTATTATAACATGACAAGAATAGCATATTGAAACAAGATTTGGGGCTCTAAATTAAAGAAAGAAATTGCAGTTTAATTTGTATATTAATAGTTTGAACTCTGATCCAATGTTTGTATGTTTGTGTTAAAAAAGCTACAGAGGAAAAAAAGAATCACAAGAAATGCAAAAATTACTAATTGCTCCTTAATTTTATATTTAAAAAAAAAAAAAAAAAAAAATATATATATATATATATATATATATATATATATATATATATATATATATATATATATATATATATATATATATATATATATACACTGCAAAAATAAAATAGATTTCTATCTTTTCATAGAAATACATTTTTGTAAAAATAAATGTATTCATTATTTCATGCAAAAATTTTTTTTTTTTTTTTATTTTTTTTTTCTTTACCATCATGAAGATAGTCACAGTTTATTTTTAAAAATGTTCTAAAATATAAATCTGTTCAAAACTTACTTAACACTAAACTCTTGTTGAGTAGGTTTGATTGATTTTGTTTTTTTACAGATTATTCTTTTGCAGGTTATTTAAAGCTGGAAAATATTTTTAGATTCGAAGAATTTTGGAGTAATAATTATGTTTTACTGATACAAATCCTACTAATTTACTCATAGCTGGGAGGAGAAGAGGCAGATTCATACCTTTCCCAAGAGTATTTGCATATAAGTGAATATAACGAACCCAACTGAAATTAGAATTTGGCTCTCCAATTTCCAATTCAATACCATTATTCATTACACCACCCACGCATTGAAGCTTACAGCACCTGGTATTCCTAAGCAGCCACACATCATGGTACTGACCAAACTGTGTTGCTCAACTTTGGTGATCATATGAGAACTGGTGTTTCAATGCTGATATGGCCATAAGTATCTGCTGAGCAAGGATGAGTAGAAGTACAAATAAAAGCTAAGTGCAAATTTGAAATCTAGTTAGAGTTTGGCTAATTCAAGTTTAATTCTTATTGGCAAATAACAAAATTCTATAAATTGAAAATTGACACAGATTCTTTGAGTTATAATCGAAATAAAATGATAATGGAGAAGAAAAAATATTTAAAAATAAAGCTATAATAAAAGAAAACTATATTAAAAAAAAAAATATACATATATTGCTCAATTCAATAAAGCCTAGGTACCTCCACGAGATCGCTAAAAAAAGAGCATAGCATGATGAAAAAGACGCCAAACTTGACGAAAACAAAATTTTATCGTCTAAATGTTTGTTATTATTAAGAGGAAAGGTCAAAGTATTTTTAGGGTATTTTTTTTCCATTTTTTAATCGTTCCTAGCACGTCCAAAATTTTCGTTAAAAATCTAGTTTTTTTTGAGTCAGCAAAATTGACCATTTTTTTCCATTTTAAAAAAAAAATGGAAATCTGACTTTGAAATTTTTTTAAATATCAATTATCATTTTTTCAAAACTTATTTTAAGAAAATCAGAAATTATAATGTTTATTTAAAATATTTTGAACCAAACTTAACTTAACTTTTTGTGCCAAAAAAGATGTAATTTGAAAATAAAACAAAAGCAGGTCATAAACTTTCGCGTCTCTTGACATGTGATGAATGATATATTTACAATTCCATGAGGCTAATTTGTTCTCGGAAGGAGAAAAGTGAAATAATTTACATGAACAAATTATTTACCCCATTATTTTTAACGAAAACTTTCAGCGGTCTAATTTTTTTTTTTTTTGTACTTAGCTTTCACCTTTACGTTTATGATGCTTTATGGAAATATATTGTAAAGAAATTAAAATAAAACTGTTAAGAGTGACATTAAATTTCATATTTCTTAAGAAAGGTATCTAATTAATTTATAGGTACCTTTCTTATGAAATTTTATCAGAATTGTACATAAAATACTATAATTTTATGTACATTTATTACATTCTACTGTTATTTGTATTCATTTTATTATTAATTTTGATATTTCATTTATGGAAAAATGTCGTAACTGAGATTAATATAAAAAATAAGATCATATAAATTTCATAAGATGATACTGATACTTGTAGATGCCTTCTCAGTTGAAATTGAAAAATCAAATTAACTTCTCCACACGTGTTTCAAAAAGTAAAGGCCTTAACAGCGGAGAACAATGCTTAACTCAAATAACGCAACTTAATTATATTCTGGTTGGTCTTCCATATTTTATAATTACAGCTCGATTATAAGCACAAAATTACATTTCTTAATTACTGGGATCTTCTGATTAGTCAAAATGATACAATTTACAACGCGCTAAAAAAGATCTATCTCATAAGGACACTTATGAAAAGCCGATCGGCTTTTAACTAATTTTATAATATTTTAACAACTTAAATGTAAAATCTATCATAATTAATGAAATAACAAATAATTGTATTAAAAAATTCATTTTTCATCAAAAAATTTTTTGCTTTCAGAAAATATTGTCCATATTCATAAAAACAACTAAAAGCAAATAGAAGCATTTGAAATTAAATAATATCTTTGTTTTATTGAGTTTTGTATGTTACAATTCAGAGCTGATTTTCAGGTATTGGGTATCCAATTAAAAACAAAAAAAAACATGATTTGCATTCCTCAAAGCCCTGTGCTTTTAATTATTGTAATCACTAAAACCGATGCGATTGAATTTCTAGCATTCATAAAATTAGTTATGGGGGGGTAATAAATATTTTTAAAAAAATATTTCTACCATGACTTTCATAAAAACATATTTATAATAATTTCGATCATCTGTGAATAGTTCCTGAAAGTTTCATTAACATCCGATAATTATTGCTATTTTTTGCACGATTTTTCAAATTAATGTGTGTCATACCAAAAAAACGTGCTAAAATTGTCTATATTATTTACTAGTTCCGCTGATACAAATAGAAAAAGTTTTTTTAATCAAAATTTAGAATGTTCTAAAAAGAAGGAAAATTTTTTAAAAATAATTAAAAAAAAACTTTGGTCTTTCCTCTTAATAATAACATAAGCATTTAGACAATAAAATTTTGTTTTCAGCAAGGTTGGCGTCTTTTTCATCAAGCTATGCTCTTTTTTTAGCGATTTCGTGGAGGTACCTAATAAAGCCACTAAGATACCAAAGCGTGATTGAGTGTGAGAGGATATTAAAAAAATAAAACATTAAGGAGAGAGAACAATAAAAGAACGAATTAAGACAGAAGATAATGATTGACATTGCATTTAAATTTTTCAAGGCCAAAATTGACTGGAAATCAACAAGCCAGAAGAGTGTTCCACAAACGAGAAGTGTGAGAAAGGAAACATAAATTATGGTAGAAATTAGTTACATCTAGTCATTCCAACTGCAAAATGGTGAGACCTTGTTGCCAATCTAGTAGCATGCTTAATTTCATAAAGTGTAGGCACCAAAGAGGAAAACACATAACAATTATCTTGTAAATACTTATAGGAAAGGCATAGGGAAGCTATGTTACAGCAGTGGGACTTAGTAATGTATATACTCCATTGTTATGACAATAGAGGTTATTACTCAGTTTGTATTACCATAAAAGATCTTATAAGTCAGGCCCGGTTGTTTTTTTTTGTTTTATCTGCTTAGCTTTCTTAAATTATTAAAAGTGAAAATAGCTAACCTTATAAAATTATTTTCCTTATGATAACTTCAACAGGAAGTTTAAATTTAAATTGCTTATTGAATGCTTGGTGTTACATCTAATCTTACACTGTAAAAGTCACATGCAAGAATAGAGTTTGGAATGTTATACTAGACAATGACATTTTATGAATAGCACTTTCTATATAATAACGTATTCTTTTAGTCACAGAAATACTTCACTGTAAATAGAATTTTGTTTAGTTTAATATTTCAAGAATATTAAAACAAAGAAAACCCAAAATTAAGAATTTTTTTTTAAAGTATAATGCAAAATTACTTGGCATGACTTTTTAGTGATGCAAGTAAACTCAAAGATGAAGAGACTTGAAGAAACAGAAATGTGGTTCTACAGAAAGATGCTGAGGATACCATGGACCGAACATCTGAGCAATGACTGTTTTTGCGAAAATGGAAACAATAGACAGAAACTTATGCTTAACATCAGGAAGAGGCAGTTGAAATTTCTGGGGGGCATGTAATGAGGAAGAAGGGTTTGAAAAATCTGATACTCATGTGACAGATTGAGAGAAAGTGAGACTGAGGAAAGCAGCACGTAACATAATTGATGAGCTTGAGTAAATGGATGGTAGAACAGGGCTTGGGAGAAATAACAAAAAGACAAAATTTATTAAGTGTGACAAGAGACAAGAAGATGTGGAGGGCCATGATTGCCTATGTCCTGAAGGGAAACAGCATATAAAAGAAAGAAGCTAATAATGACAACAACAACAGTGTAAATACTTAATTGCAATTAAAAAAAAAAAAACAAAAAAAAAAAACAAATAGAGCACCTCTTTGCGACTGCTCAGTCTCACATTATCTGCTGACCTAAGATGGAACAAATACATTGAGTCAATAGCTTTGTCCACTGCAAGGAAAGTTGGCTCCCTCTGCTGAACCAGGAAATCTTTCTCATCAGAGTCGATCCTTCAAATCTACAAATCAACCATTCACCCTTGCATGGAGTATTGCTGCCATATATGGTCTGGAGCCCCTTCTATTTGTCTCAAGGTTCTTGATAAAATCTACAGACGGATATGCAATGTAATTGGCCCTGATCTGGCATCTCGTCTGCAGTTGCTCTCTCACAGACATGCCATCACCTCCCTCTGTCTTTTTTTACAAATACTTTCACAGTAACTGCTTCAATGAGCCGCTTTCGCTGGTTACCAGACTTCATGAATTTAAGCGTTCAACTAGGCTAGAATCTCGCTCTCACCCTTTCATTGTTGAAACTTAAATGTAGCCATCTCTTTTACTACAATAGCTTCAGGTCTTGTACTTCTCGCCTGTGGAACTCCCTCCCCTTTTCTTGTTTCCCTGATGACTATAATTTCCAACTATTCAAATGTAATGTCAATCGACGTCTCCAGATGCTTTAATCTATCACCTATCCTCTTCACCCTTCTGCCATCACTCATCAATCAGGGCTAGCCATTAACATAAGAGGAACAGAGCAAATGAGGAACAAAGAAAAAATAATACTGGAAACAACTTTAAAGAAAATCTTGTTGCTGTCTTCAAAGATTATATAGTCTTCTCATATAATTTTTTTTCTTTTTTAATCAATTCACCCAAAGCAAAGCGTTAATGCAACTAAGACAAGGGGCTACTGGGAGTGAAAAAGACTTAAGGAACCAGAAACAATTCTAAACGGGAAACAAGTGATAAATATCTACCACTATTCAAAACAAAGGAGGAGTGTGAACGAGACGATAGGTAATCATACAATTTTTTTTTGTTTAAATTCCATGCATCTTCAGAACATAGGCGATCATAGCTCTTCACAGCTTCCTTTTTCTTTAATATGCATTAACTGCTTTGACTTTTTGGGAAATAGTAGTTCCCAATTGATTTCTCCATGATTTTGTAATCAATTTGTCCCTCTCTGAAACTGGCTACTACCAAAGGCCCAAGAACCCAGTCTATCTTACTATTTAACCAATAGCTAGGGAGAAAAGAGATGGATTCACATCATTCTCAAAAGCATTAATGCAAAACTGAATGTATCAAACTAGGAAATAACTTGAAATTGGCTTGCCAATTTCATTTTCTGTGTCACTAACATGTGTCCCAACCACATGATACTCAACAACAGAAGGAAACCAAGATGTATTTAAGAGTCCAGAGGAAAAAAAATTTTTTTTTAAATTGAGGATAGGCAATCAAACCTATGTCTTTATAATACATACCAAGTGGTTAGAATATTTGCTTTTCAACAATGAGGTCAGGGTTCAAATCTCACCATGGTTGATTTGTCAAGATGATGACTTGAAGCTATCAGCCAGAGAAGACAACTCTAGCATGTTACAAAGTACCTGAAAACTATATGATGAGTGCAAGTGAAAAAGGGGTACATGGAACTATTCAGAAGCTGTTGATGATTGTGCTAGCATGAATTCACAAGTCATTGTGACTGAGGGTTTGTGTGGACCAGCCTTCTTGAAACTGTACTATCTACCAGAAATTGGAACTAAGGTCTGCTCAGCATAGTTGCAGTATGAACCACAGATGGGCTCTGTGGATGTTAAACAAACAAAGGTGTGTGAGCAACTATCAGGTAGTAGCTAACCATCCAAGCAGACAAGTAGCCAGACACCCAAAAATCATATATATATATATATATATATATATATATATATATATGAGATGAGGTATTGTAACTTCACATAGTTCAGACTGTTGTCCTCATCTTTATTGTCATATCCTTGACATTTTGGTTATATCAGTTGGAATTTCCCAAAAATTCACTCAATGATCCAGTGGATAAAAAGCATTGGTTGAAGTAATCCAAAAGTGGTTTGACCCAAAGAGTTGAGAGTTCTATACCTGGCCAGAGCAGATTTGAGTAAAAAAAAATTGGAGAGTGGAGTTACCAAAGGGAATTAAGTGAAACAGGCATTCAGAAAAAGCATGTAGAATTAGAACAATCTACCCCCCCATGGACTGAAAAGGTTTGGTTCAAAATTTATTTATATATATATATATATATATATATATATATATATATATATCTCCACCAACCCTTTTATATTCTTAAAATACCTGCTTAGGAACAAACTTCTAATTCAAGATTACAAATCTTTCTATTGTACTATATTGTTTATTGTATTCCTGCTTCCGACATGTGGTTCATTCATTTGAGGAGCAACAGATTTGTTTCAAATGCTTGAACACAATGAAATAATCAAGTAAAAGCAAAATAATTTGTATTATTAATTTCAAACTTTTGTTAATTTGTTTTTTTTTTATTGTAATGCTCAAGTAGTCTTACATTCTGACTTAAAAAGAACGGATTCCGTCCCTGCTGCCTACTTAATGCTTGTAGAAACATGTGAGCATTATGATTAAAAGCAATAACAATTATAGGAAAATTCATTCTGACAAAAAAAAAAAAAAAAAAAATAAAAAAATAAAATAAAAAGATAAAAAATTACAAAATAATTTGTTTTCAATATTGAATAATCTGATCCAATATTCCTAATAAATGCTGCTTTCTTGAACAAATTCATTGTGACAGACAAAAAAAAAAAAAAAAAATTTAAATTTTGAAAATTTTTAATTTCAAAAAGATAAAAATAAAATAAGTATCACTTTAAACATCACTTTACTAGGACCAAAATTTTAGGGACAGAGGAATAAAGTATCTGTCTATATTTCTAAGATGAGGTATTATGTACATTATTTCCTCAAGGACACATGGCACAGTGGATAAAGGTGTTAGTTAGATCCAGTGACAGGACCCAAAGAGTGCGAGTTCAATACCCGGTTAAGGCAGTGGAGAACTTTCAGTGAGATATCTGATAACTGACATCCATTTTAAAAAAATAAAAAATAAAAAAAAAAAAGCACGTGGAACTAGAACAGTCTACCCCAGTGAGCAAAATAAAGGGTTCAGTTCGACATTCCAACCACCTGAAGATAACGGCTGAAACGTAATAAATATAGCGACAAAGATGAGGACACTAGTCCGAATAATGTAAATAATTTAAGAAATAAAGTAGATAACTTCTCTCCAAAACTCAGTTAAATGTAGTGTAAATTTCCAGAAAAGTCTTCAACTAAAATATTTTTGACACCCCGAGAGTGCTGCAGCTTTCATGGAATCTCTAAGGAGCACTGGCTAATAATCAGAAAGAATCCCTGGTTTGATGCCATGTGCTAAAATTAGAATGCACAAACATTTATACAGAAGAGAAAATAGAGCTGTTATTTGTATCATGTAATTACTACAAAACCCCGTAAACTATTTTTTTTAAAATTCCTTTAAGAATAGCAATTATGCACTTACCATGTTTCTCTTGAAAGTCTCTAGAGTCAATATAACTGTGTGTATATGTGTGACATACTCAATCATTTATTCTAGACAGCAAGACGAACAAATATAAAAATATAGCCAACAGAATTTTCTTTCATTTCAATATTCCATATTAAGTTACTGCTGAATAACATTAACTGAAAATGTGATACTTACATGAGAATCATTGAAAAAAAAAAAATTTCCAATATTCAGAAAGTGGTTAATATGCTAGGGAAATCTACATACAAGCACACACTATTCAAATGCAATTTACATGGACTTTTCAAATGGAAGTGCTAAAAACAGAAAAAAAATATATATTAATGTGTGTACTGTTTGTTTCATTTTGATCTTTATTGAAATCAAAACCAGAAGTAACTTTATTTCTTTAATAGAGATTTATTCAAACAATTCAGTTATTTATGCTTTGTTAATTGCCAATATAAGAGACTGAAGAGATGTGTATTATTAATCTATTAGTAACTCAGGCGTCTCTGTACAAAGGAATACAATCGCAACAAAAAACAAAAAAAAAAAACAAGAACACTTCTGCTTAACTAATGTGCAAGATGGACATTTTGTAATCCATTCATAAAGTGAGGATTATGAAAAATACAAACTGAAATTATTTCATGTTACAATGGGTTTCATTTGTATTGATCATACAGATTTGCAAAAGTAATTTGTAGTTTAAAGAACTTTATATTAATAGCCTTTAATCGATTAATTTATTGCTAATTGTCATAAAATTAATTCAAAATACAATTTTTCACAAAATATATTGATTTCCTTTATTGTATTTCCTGAAATCATGTCTGTAGTCTGGTAGGTTTTATGTATGGACAAAACCTAAATTATAATATAATACTCAAGTGCAGTTTTGAGTGGAATGAAAGTGACTTAAATGCAGAAAGACTAGCAAAACAACTCAGTACAAATACATTGTGTGTGTGTGTGTGGAGAGATTTTATATATATATATATATATATATATATATATATATATATATATATACCTGTATAACGACTCTGAAGATGGCTCATGTGAGCCAAAAGCTTAGATCAAGGACTAATTTAATAAAAAAAATATCCAAATGGACAATTTGTTTTTATTTTCACCCGAAATTAAAGCAAACATACAAACTTTAGAACAATTCATGAACAAACATAACAGATATTCATTGTCTGTTATATTTAGTGTGTGTGTGTGTGTGTGTGTGTGTGAGAGAGAGTGAGAAATGCATGTGTAAGGCTATATTAGAAGATGAGACTAAGTTTTTCCATTATTTATATTAGACTATTGTCCATTTTCATTGTTGTCAAAACATTTCGGCTGTTGTGCTTGCCAGCCTTTATCAGGTGTATATCAAACTAGGTAACCTACAGGGAATTCTGAACTGAACTCTGTATTTAATCTATGAGGGTAGACTGTTCTTCCACCATACTCCCCCATGTCTAGTTCTTAATTATTCTCAATTATTGCTCATCCTATTTCCAAAAAGTCCAAATACACACTTTCCACCCTTGGGATTGAACTCACAATTACTATGTCACCAAATTCATGAACTAGACTATTGTCCTGTAGGATAATTCTCTGAGGAGAACATTGAGTTTTAAATCTAACCTGCCTGCCTGTTGATGAGTACTGCTGTGTTTTTCATGTTTCACTGCACTCACAGAAGGTTTTCTCTTCTTACAGTTGCTGCAGCTACTGTTGAAGATTTCCAGTCATTTGTCTTACTTTATTATCTGCTCTCATATTGTTTTTATTTCTATGCTAGGTTTACTAAGGAGGTACTCAAAGGCTAGCATATGCACCAATTCTTTCAGATGTCAAACTCCCCAGTGTTTTTACTTGTTCAGTATTTTTACATCATTTCACAGGGGATGATGATTACCCTTTTCACCACCATACATAATCAGCCATGCCTGATTTGTTTCAATCCTCACTACACCTTTATAATGTTCCTTCAACCTTAGTTCTAGGAGGCAGATTTTTTCACCTTTATATTCTTTGTGACAACTGCAAGGAATGGAGTAAACACAATTCTTGGCCATGTTCTCAGTCATGTTAGGCTTTATTCAGTGTACTCAAACACTGGAAACGGGGCAAGCAATAACAGAGCTATAATAAAAATAACAAGATGACATATTTCTGAACCTGTGCATTGAAACGAGAACAGTCTACCCCTGTTGATTAAATAATGGGTTCAGTTCAGTATTTCCTGTAGGTTACCCAGATTGATATACACTGAATAAGGCCAGAAGGCACAACATCCAAAATGTGATAGTAACAATAAATATGAAAACAATGTAAATAGTGTAATTAATAACTCTTCATCCCAGCAATTCAGACACAAATTTTCCACCTTAAAAATGCTTGTTTATTCAGTTCTGAACCCTGGAAAATTTACACTGGTCAAACTGAAAGAATGGAGCTTTGGGTCTTTGAATCTTCGATCTTCTTGCAAGGTTGTGAAAAATTTTAACTTCAGCTCTTCATAGATCAGGCATTTATATAAACTTGCTATTATCCAGTTGCCTTGTGCAGGAATATCTTACATATACAGCTGGGTTTATTTCTTTGTTTATACTGATAAATCTTTCAAAGGCAAATTCTACACCTTATGGCTTTGAGGCCACCTTCCAGATCAACTCTTGGCACTCCTAGGTCTTTATGTTCTGAGAGAACTCAGAATGAACCCAGTACATATTAAGGTCAGCACAGATCAACTTTCTTTAGATAGAGGTTCCTGATGGACATTAAATTTAATTCAGCCCTCTGGTATGAATCACATACTACATATGAGATTCTACTCCAAAATGTCAGAATTTTAACAAGTTAATCTGTTCATTTGTTAAGCTATTCAGCATTTCCCTTGTCTTACTAAATATTTTACATGTTTTGAAATCATTCCACCACAAAGGACCTTATTTTCTACCAATATTTTCTTTCTTTGAAAAGCCATTTCACACCTTAAGCTACCAAAACTTTTAGCTAGCACCTATTTTTTTAAATAGAATTTTAAAACAAATATTCAACCATATATATCATCCACAGACAGACTGTTTCGCTGTATCACAGCTCTTCAGCATGTCTAGATGTTCAATTGCTTCAATCTGGGATCAAAACCTGACTGATTTGTCATCAAACATTTTACCCTTAGGCTATTGGTGCATGGCAGAGAGAAAGGGAAATTTTAATGTTTTCTATGTGAAATATGCCAGTGATATGAAAATTTTAAATAACATTTTCTTTTTCAACAAGAAGAACTTGACTAAATCCTATAAAGATTTTCCTTTATTTTTTATTGATTTTTATTTAGTCTTGTACATAAAAAAAATTCTTAAAGTTCAGAAATTAGAAAGAGCAAGAGATTTACAATATGATTGTTCATATTCTAATTAAGTTCAAAAGGCATATATGATTGATACACACAAAAGTAGAGGTTTCCCATGACAGAGTGTTATGCAAAATAATTCCCTTTCATGTCATTTCTCAGAATAGTGGTTAGTTGGTCATGCCCATCTCCTTTTAAAATAATGTGTGACAGGTTATGTGATACCAGCAGCAAGTAATAATTCCTAACATATATTATCAATTGCTCAAAATTGGATTGCTTTTACAAGACTAAAGGACTTAACCAGAGCTGAAGGGAGAAGTGGATTCATGCCTTTTCCAAGAGTATCAGTGAAAAGTGAATGCAAACTGTCCAAGTTAGAATTTGAACTTGGAACATTAATTCCATTCTGTGCCATTAAGCCATCTGCACCTCCATAGAAACAAGTAGGTTTGAATTAATTATTTACTTCTCTGGTTCTTTCCAGAATCAAAGCAGAAGCATTGTTATTTATTTTAAGCTTTTTAATTAGTAACATTAGAAGGAAAACAGACAAAAAATAAGGAAGCTAATATAGAAAAAGAAAAAACTGAAAATGTAAAGAGAAAAGAGTGAAGAAATAAAAGTTAAAAAGATCTTTGTGTTTCTTTAAAACAAGAAGGTGAGGACAACAGTCCCAATAAATCAGTGTATAATAAAATTAAAGTTTTATTATTATATACAGACTTATTTTTACTACATTCAGACTATTATCCTCATCTTTATTCTTATTATGACAATATTTTGGATGTTGTGCTCTCCAGGTGCTTGTTAATCTAAATAATTGTCACTGAATTTCAAACTGATCTCTTTATTTAATATATGAGGGCAGAATGTTTTCATTCCATTATCCATGTATAGAGATATTTTGCCTGGTTCTTATTTAATACTGCTCAATTATAACCTTCCCTGCTTCCACCAAGTCTACACTACCTAGCCCAGGGATTGAACTCACAGTTACTGTCACCAAATTCATGAACCAATGCTTTAATTCACTAGGCTATTGTGATAAGGACAATAGTCTGAGTGTAAATAATGATAACTGCTCATCTTAGAAATTTGGAGAGAAATACACTGATTTATTTGAATTGTTGTCCTCATCTTGATTAGCAATAACATTTCAACCACCGTATCTTGTAGTCTTCTTTAAGTACCTAATGTATTCAATTACATTCTGGGAATTTTAAACCAAATCTAAGGAGAAATAGTATTCTCATTCTGTTCTCTATACTAGAGGACATCTTGTATTAGTTAATTTGTTTGTGGTGCTAATGCTAATTCCACTGCCCCAGAGCATATAGGTTTTACTGCTTCACCCAGAGATTGAATAAAGTGGTAATTTCAAAATTACCAGAATGTTACCAAATAGGACAGAAACCTGAAGAAGGCCAGAAGGTACAATGGTCAAAAGGTGACTAACAATGAAAATTATGATACTAGTTTGAATAAATCAGTTTGTAATAATTACTCATCTTAGAAATTAAATATTTTAAAAATTCATCCCAATTTTGGGGCAATTGACTTAAATACAGGTATATCATAAAAAAAAAATACAAAAATTTGAATTCTCTTGAAAATCAAGAGTGGGGATTCCTTCTCAAATGAGGAATTTTAGTGTTTTAAGAGGGAATTGGGATCACTCACTGGCAGATTAAAATTGTTAGAATAGTGATCTTTCTGTAAATTATAATTCTAGAATAGTCTTTGGAAGGTGAAGAGAAATGACAATTTGAAATATGGTGAAAAAACAATGTATACACACTGTAGTGGGGAAAAAAAACGTATGGCTGTTAGGCGTATCAGTTGTAACCTGTCTTTTCAATCACAATTGGTGAGACTTCCACGAAACTTCACACATTAAGAATGACCACTTATCAGCAACCTGAAACCTCAGATTGTTCCGACTCATGCTTGTTTCATAGAATGGCTGAGTCTTTGAAATTTGCATAAACCACAAATTCATCTTGCAAAATCTCTGAACTCAGATCAAGGTGTTCACAAATTCCAGCTTTTGGATCGAACATATTTTATTTTATATATTTCACATGTGAGACACATACAAGCGTGTTTTGTTCCAGGAGGTAAGCCGTTTTCCTTTCTACTCTACTCCCCAATCTCATAAGTGACAGGGAGATGGTGGTCTCCTTTGACAAGTGCTTCTTCATAAAGTTGTTCATTAATCCCTTGTTTTGTGTTCATAAGTTCTCTTGTTCTTGGCATCATCATTGTCATCTTCCAACTATTTCTTCTGGTTCTTCAGCATGGGTGGTGTTTGGTCATCAGACCACTTCCACAATACAACACAATACAAGATCTTTCTGTTCAGGTCATATTCTGCATGAAAGTCTAGCTCGTTGATGGTGATGGCTGTGCACAAAGGTTAGTCAAGTTGAGGAAACCTCACAGTGCCACTGCTGGTTCCACACACTCCACCAAGCCTCTTGAGGATGTCAACTCCAAGCAACAAGTTGTACCCCAGTAGCTTCCAGTCTATAACCAAAACCTCAACATCAATAGGGCACCTGTCACTCACACCAAGTTGAACAAGCCCAACCTCACAGAACCTAAGGATCTCATTACCAACAGTGAGCACATCCACTTCCTTCCTCTTCCAGGAGAGACAAAGCATTCTGCTAACTAGCAACCATGAGCAATCCATATCCACTAAAGCTGCACCCTTGATCCCACTGATGTGGGAGTGATCACAGGTAGTGCCTCATTCAGATGGGATTCAGGGAAAAGACTGGCACTAAAGTCTTTTCCCCTGGCTCATTTCTCAGACAATTTTGGAAGATATAGCCTATCTCAGTACACCTGTAGCAGCGTATTCAGGGTTTCCGCCTTTCCCACGCAGTCCTTTGCAAAATGATTAGCACCATTGCAATGACAACATGTTATGGTATCACTTGGACACCAAGTAAGAAGCTTCTTCATTCATCCTGCTGGACCATCTTCTATCACTTTTGTCCTTCATAATTGCCTGCACTCAAGCCAACAGTTGGTCAATCACTAGCATGTCCATCCAGGTCAAAGTGCGAAGAAGCCATTTCACCTGCTTTGGCAATCCCTTTATGAATGCATATGCCAGTCCACAATCACTTATTCTGCTAACTAATACTGCAAATTTTTGCAACTCTGCCAAGTATACATAAACTGATCCCCCCACCCCGCGACAAAGCCGTCACACAGTGAATTGCTCATACACCATGAACCCATCCATTACAAAAGCTATATACAATGCAGATTTTATTCAGTTAATATCTGCTCTTTCCTCTTCACCTAGTTGCTGGTAGACAGCAAACGCTCCACCTGATGACCTTAAGAGAATTATATGTTCAAGATGTTTTACACTGCACATCAGATCTAACAACAGTTTCTCCTGCCAAGGAGGATACAGATTTGAATCCTGCCAGGTAGCACATATTTTTTTCTTTAATACAATTCCTCAAATATTCAGGCTGGTAGATGAAAATAAATATACTGTTTAATAAACAAATGGAGTATCTACTGAAATATGGGAATCTACTCAAAGATAATATTTAAGTAATAAACTGTCAGATTAATAAATAGAAATCTATCATTTTAGAAATTATATATATATATATATATATATATATATATATATATATATATATATATATATATATATATATATATATATAAAAAAAGTACCTATTATAATGCAATTGTTGAGACACATAAAATATTTTTTTTTTTTAAAAAAAAAAAAAAAAAAAAAAAAAAAAAAAACAAACCCAGGATTAGCAAACAAAAAAGACCAAAACTATCTGTTATATTCAAATTCACATACAACTGCATAAATTTTGTGAAAGATTTTTGAAACCCTTAAAAAACACACATGGTTTCACTGTATTTATTTTTCAACCTAATTTCCTTCTCAATGAACTCAAACCAAAGCTCCTCCATGAATCACAAAGACTGAACATTACACAACAAAAATATCAGACCAAAATTATATTAATTTTGTCCAGCTATTCAAATCTCTTAACCTTTTTAGTGATAATTTTTCCATAGAATAACTTATTTTAAGAATTTTTTGTTACCAGAAAAAGGCTTATGGCCATATCATGTTGAAACCCCAGTTCTCATATGATTACTGAAGTTAAGCAACATTGAGCTAAGTCAGTACCTAGATACTTGGAAATACCAGGTGCTGTAAGCTTGGATGAGTGGAGAGATATAATGGCTAACAGCTTAGAAGTAGAAATTAGAGTGCCATGTTTCAATTCCAGTCAGGTCCGTTATATTCACTTATGTGCAAATACTGTTGGGAAAGGTATAAATCCACCTCTTCTCTCCCCAGCTATGGGATAACTAGTAGGGTTTGTATCAGTAAACAATTATCTCCAAAATTCTTAAAATCTAAAAGTGTTTTCTGGCCGACTTTAAATAACCTGCAAAAGTTGATAAGCCATAAAAAAAGAAATCAAAATACCAGAAAAGTATTCATTTTTATTAATTTAATAATATAGATAAAAAAAAACTAAAATATGCTATGAGCTTACAGTGTTCAGATAAAATTAATGCTTATCTGGCATTCCCCACCCCCACAAAATTAAAAGAAAAGTCTTTAAATATATTCCCAGAGTTTAATAATGAGCATTAAACAGTTAAAATTTTATAACTATACAAAATTAAGAACAAAGGCCTATTAATTTTGTAGCAGATATTCAGAATATACAAAATTCTTCCTTTGATTAAAATCAGATATACTGGTACCATGATAACTCCAGAATGAAATATACATGATCATAAATGATCAAATTATAAATTGAGAATAATGTTAAAATATAAAAATATTGATACATAATAACTAATATCCAACTGATGATTTATCCACTCATCAGTTGAATATTAGTTTTTCATGTTTTTTCATAAAAAAATCCTTGCCAAATTATAGGTTAATGTTGTATACAGTAAAATATGTCAATTGGTTAAGCTACAAAATGTTTATCTACTTTGCAACCAATCATCATTATTGCTGCTATTGATTCAGTTGTAACCATTTCTATATATCTGGGTTTTTTTTTCATTAGAAGGTAGGTGTTATTTAAATTCAGGTGATACTTGTATCCTTATAAGTATCAATTAGATGGTTTTTTATCTTAGCTTATAATCATTTGCAACATTACAATATTAACATAAGAATGTTATTAGCAAGGGTTTCTATATTAGCTCATTGGTTTAATATATTTTTCACACAACCACGGTAGATAATAAAACTGAATATTGGCATGTGAAACAAGAAATTTCATTCTTCACCACTAACTTGCAGTAAGCATTCAATATGGAATCTCAATTGATTAGGGTACTTGGAGAATGCGTGGGAAACCACTTAAAAGAAAAAATTAATTTAATTGATCAAGAAAAAAAAGTTTATGTAATCTCTAGAGAAATTGTCCATTTATATAAATTACACCAACTAGTAGTTCAGTATTTAAATCATTAGAGTAGAAACCACAAGCTTACAGTTCAATGTCTTACAGCTGAGACTCATTTACTAATATGTACATATGTATATAGAAGTGATGACAAAGATTCTCTGTTTCAGTGATTATCAACTGCTGTGCCACAAAATATTGTCAGTGTGGGTGTGTGAGAATAGTAATGGTAAAGCATTAGTATTTGAATAAATATTGAACTTTTTTTCAAAATTCTTTTCACTATGTTCCTTCTAATATCAGACTTCAGTTATGTAAAGAAAAAGAATTGGCCACCATTTCTAGCAATCAAGGTTTCAAAATAAAACATTTGATGGTACCTACCAATACATTTTGGACTTCAATCTAAAAAGAATATCCCACATTAGCTAAAAAGGCTTAATCAGTTTTATTGCAGTTTTCTACTTATTCATGTGAATTAATCTTCTCAACCTTAAATAACATTAAAAATAAAAAGCAAGAAAGACTACATTCATCTGAAGAAATGAGGGTCTGCTTATCGCACATTCAACCAAACATTGAAGAAATTGCAAAAAGAAAAAAAAAAACAACAAAAAAACACCAGGCACAGGTTTCCTACTAAATAGGCTACACAAATAGTTGAATAGAAACATTGAAATAAAGTTCATATTTGTGTCTGCATTTTTTAAAATCTATGGTTTTATTATATATCATTTAAATGTATACCCTTTAAAAATTTTGCTAAGTTAACTATTAGGTTTCCATTCCAGTCCATGTCAATCAGAGATGCCCTATATGTGACAAAGAATGCAGGTCGAGTGATTGAAAAGGCATTTGAAGATTCATGGCAATCAAATGCCAGAAACCATAACTAATCTTTTGACTGACCATTGTTATATAGTCTGTGGAAAATAACACAAATCATTGACTGGGCTTAAAAGTCATGTCTGTGCATGGCACTGGTGAATCTTTATGGAAGATTGTGTGATGGATGTTAACCTCAGTGCAACAACCACCAATCCTTTTATCATGGCACCCGATTATTACCTCTCCCTTATTTTTTTCCTTGGACAAGAGTAGAGGTTTATCCATGGTGTCCTGTTTAGTATAGGGTTTCTAAAGTATTAAAATTTTTTTTTTTTTTTTTTTTTTTTTAAGAACTTCTTGGTCAAGCTGAAAACCTTTTTAGCATCCCATGTTTTTATTCATGCAAATGAACAAGTAACTACAAAGTCATTAGCCCTAATGAAGCCATCATTTGATACCACTTAATTAGCATGAAGAAATAGGTCATCAAATGTTTTGCAATGACTTAATTAAAAGTTTTTCAAAGATATATATATATATATATATATATATATATATATATATATATATATATATTGTCTCAACATACAAAAACAATCCAGAAATATTCACAGAAATCACAAAAAATCTAGATTTACTTAGCAAGAATAATAAACTGAATAATATACTAAAAACAACCAAAATAATTAAAAGCAAACGCCAATCTAGAAACCTAAAACACATATTAACCTCATCTAAATTTAACCAACACACAATACAGGGAGTCACAAAATGCAACAAAAAAGATGTGGGGTTTGTGACATTATTATAGAAGGAAATTCCTACACTTTTGAAAACCCAAAAAAACATTCACAATAAATGAAAACTTAAACTGCAACTCCAAAAATGTAATTTATGTACTTAAATGCACAAAATGTAAGAAATCATATATAGGCATCAGCCAACAACTGAATAACACAAAAGCAATATAAAATTGACAGACAACAGAAAACTTTTTGTATCACAACACATTTTCAAATGTAACCAGGGTAAATTTAATATCATGCCGATATATCAAACAGACAATTACTCGTACCTACAGATACAGGAAAAAAAACTTTATAAACAAATTTAAACCCGAACTAAATAGATCATAACCCCACACACAAAAACACACAACATGCATACAGGGTGACCAAATACAATGATCAAATCACTCACATACATGGACGCACGCTCATGGATGGATGGATGGATGCATGCATGCATACATACATACATACATATGCGGATGTTGACAAAACAGGGGAACTACTCACGAGCACACATCCAAATCTCACACAACTTAAGTACGTGTGTGTATGTGTGTATACTGGTTCCATGTAGCTTGGGAAGTGTGTGTGTGTGTGTGTGTGTGTGTATATGTATTGATTCCTTGTGGTGGGATAGTGTGTATGTGTGTATGCGTGTATATGTACAAATGAGTTTACTAATTCCTCGTAGTAAGACAGTATATGTATGGAGGGGAAATATATGCACGCATATATACACGCATGCTGACAGAAACCCACCAAAATGGAAACAGATCCAAGAACACATAGGGGTCAGTAAAACATTAAAAGATAAAATGCCGATAACTAATTCATCATTTCACTGGACCAACCTTAATTGTTTTATGACCCTTCGCGCAGAACTCTTCATTGCCAATTCAAGAAAGAAACTCGGATTACCAACACACAAACAGAGAATGTCTTATATCGAGAATATTTAACATTGAACATAAGGAAAAAATTAATTATTTTTAATATGTGGAAATCTCCGCTTTTACCTGAAGACGGTCGCGAGACCAGAAACACGTGTCGTAAAATTATGTAAAACAAAGCATATTTTTTTTTTCTAAATAAATCCACATTACAACCAAAAACGTTCATGGCACCTCTCTTCTCTTATATATATATATATATATATATATATATATATATATATATATATATATATATATATAAGGTCAAACGTGCCAATGTTTTACTATAAGAGGAGATGATAAATCTATATTTTTTGCGCAATTTTCCATCTTTGTCACTACCTGCCCTTCAAAAGTTTATTCAGCTCATTCTCTAGATTTATTCAGAGAGAATTTTGTTAAGTGCAAAGCCTGTTCTGGTAAAGTAGGTATGTAAATATATTTTTTAGATTACACTTCATTCCTGCTCCTTTATACGAAGTGATTTGTTCTTATTTTCAAGTACATGTTTCCAATTTCTATGCATAACAGATGAATTTTTTTTTAATATCATATATATATATATATATATATATATATATATATATATATAAGCATTTCTTTTTCCTTTAAAAAAATAAAATAAAACAATAATAAAAAAATAAAACAATAATAATAAAAAAAAAAAACATTCCAAACAAGAATTCCATTAATGGAGTAGCAAGGGTTTAAACAAAAAAAAAAAAGTATTAAAATGGCATTGAGCTGTTAGACCAGCAAAATAACATGTCTAGCAAGGCTTTGGGACATCACAACCTAGAAAATCAATTGTGGATTGTTTATATATTTGTAATATTTAAAAATCAATTTTTTTTTTTAACTGTACAGAAAAAATACACATACAACATGCGTTTCATTATAAACTGACACGATACTGCGATTAAGCTTTTACTCAATTTTTCTTGTGTTCATATAGGTACTTTCTTTTCATGATACAACATATGCAAACACTGTCCAAATGATCTATGTACCTGGATGTTTCAGAAATTCTATAAGCCATTATCGAGGACCTTGTTTTTTAACAGAATATGTAGGCTTTTATATATTTCTATCTATATTGATGAGAATGTATTAATTTTTATTTTCCAAATATGGTCAGCAAGTTGTGGCCATTTATATTATTGAGGGTTGGCAGTTTTTTTTTGTTTTTTTTTTTTTATTATTGATACTTTCATTTCATATATATAACTTAGCTTTTGCCCTAGTGAAATTATTAATTGTAAATACATTGTCAGTAATATTATTTCTAATATTCTAATATTAATTATGTGCATCTATAATTATATAGATTTTAGTTTTACTAAACCATTTTTTAAAAATTATTTATATGAGTATCCAAGTTTTGTGTGATATAACACTGAAATCAAATCTAATAATTTAAGTTTTCTTTCCAGCTATAATTTTGTCTTGCTCAGTTCTTTTTGCTTTGTCAACTAAATTATTAATGGTTATTTCTTCTCTGATTTGTTTAGTTTTCAGCAGGAATCTTTTGCTATTGCTATGCACTTTCATATTTGGAGGTCACATTTTCATTCGTCTGGTAAAACACCTCCCAAATATTTAAACTTTTGTACTTGCTTGATTATGACATCTCATAGCTTGTAAAGTGGGCTGTTTCTATTACTGACAATTATTTTCTTTTTTTATTAATGTTCTTTCTCAGAAGAGAGAATATGGCAAGGTAAGCTACATATGAAGTGCCATAATTTTGCATAGAGGTATGTTCCAAAATTTCCCACTCCCACCAAAAGTATCAAGCTATGTTCACTGACCCCACTCTATAAATACAATAGAGAGAGGATACCGAAGAGATGGATCGCAGAGACCAGATCAGATAATTTAGTTTATATCAAATAAAGACAGATCCAATGACAGGAGAAAAGTTTTATGCTTTAAACTACTCTTGGCACAACTACCTTTGAAAATAAAGTCAATATTGTAGTGATCAGAGAAGCATCCTCTCAGTAGTAGTGGTTCTGAGGAAGAATACAAAAGAACGAAAAGACTATCATCATATGACATAGCAATATCAGTGTCAGCCGATATCTTGCTAAATGGAAACATCTGTACTGTCACAAGAATTTATTGCCCTGATGATTAGCATCTAAATGAAGTGGACCTCACAAAGCCATGACAAACAACCCTGACAAAGAAGGTTACTGAATGAAGCCAAACCTTGATAAATTACTTTTTTAGGCAAAGGTGTCAAGACAAAGAACGATGGCTCTAGAAGACAGTGGTCACTATCAGCCAGAGACAGAGAGACCTAGAGAAAGACACACAGCGGGACAGAAGATTGCATGCTGTCACATGAAAAGAAGATGCCCATTAGACTGCTCACTTCCCCCTCACCTCACTCATCTACAGCAGGTGACAATCAGAACAACATTTGCTTCTGGCTACAAAAATCAGATGGTTTTATTTCATGGGCAACAATTTGGCCAAAGAGTTATTTTTAAGCTGAAAGAAACTGCTCACTGAGAACGAATCTGGTGTCTGGGTGAGCTGCAACCATACAATGGCAGATCCTAGCTGCAAAGGTCTGAATTCATAGAATTAAGAAATGCAGCTTGTCTGAACATTTGCTATGGAAATACAGTAGGAATAGGCTTGTGAGGTTTCAACAGAGGGAAAGGAGCTGTAAGGTTGAAAATAATTCATCACCCACAGGGATGCATAAACACTTTTGAACTGTCAAAGCTGGAAGGTAAGGATTCATCACCTTCAGCCCAGGCAGCAATACTCCATTTTTGGTTGGACCTGTTTTTTGTAAAATACAACATGGCTGGAGTTAGCTACATCCTGGAGCGTTATACGGAACAGATTTTTTTCCCCAACATTTTTAGTGATGGATCAAAAAGGAGTGAATCATCATTTATCAGAATAATAGTTGTGTGCGTGTGTGTGTGTGTGTATATATATATTAGAAAATTTGTACTCATTTCAAAAACTTATAAAAAGGTGTGTGTGCATGCTCAAAGTGATTTATATGTATAGATTTTTTTCTAATAGAAATTCATAGTCTTTTTGCATATTATAATACAAAACTCTTATACATTCCCCATTTTTTAATAGATGGATAGAAATAAATTGATACATGCAATAAGCATTAAACTATGAATTTTTTTTTACTTAATGTTTAGCAATTATTAGAAGAAATTATTTAAAGAATCACCCGTTACTTAATATATCTTCGTCATAACCATGATAACCTGCAATTCTTACCACGTGAAATTTTCATGTATAGAGGTATTTATATTTATTTGCTTACTCTTGACAATACCAGGGAAAAATAGGGATAAGACAATTATGTTACACCAATCTTTCTATTGCAAAGGTCTTGTTTACCAGAAAAATTAGTATTTGAAATCCTAACTCTTACCATACCTCTGGTAACCTAGGTAACTCAGACAAAGATATGAAAAAAAAGATATATAAAAAAATATATATATATATATATATATATATATATATATATATAATAAATGAGGACTTTTTATACTCTAAACTTACCTGATAATGAAAATGATAAAAAGTAAATAAGTCTAACTTTATAAACCTATATCTTGGTAGTGAGAGGCTGCATGACAGTTAAGTTTAGAATTAAACTTAACCTAAACAGTCAGTAAATTAAATTGCATTTTATGTCATGTCACTTTTAAAACCTTACAAAAAAAAAAAAAAAAAAAACACATACATACATATATATATATATATATATATATATATATATATATATATATATATATATATATCTCCCCTGGTAATTGAAACAAAATTAAGAAAAAAAAAAACAGATTAGTGAAATAGCTTCTTATTGTACTAATGATATTCCAAGTTTCTCACCCAATTTTCATGGTTGTCTAGCCCACCCACACTAATTCTATTGACATATTTCAAAATACCACATACTTTTTCATCATCAATAGCTAAAAATAGGAGCAGCATCTAATATGTGAAAAAAAAAAAATAAAGAGAAATATGTGCAGGTTTATGGACGTGTGCAATTGAGATTCTATATATATTTGTTAACAAAACCAAAGGTTGCTACCTTCCCTGTATTTAGGGAATTATGTTGAATGTTCAGTACTTATTAATGAATTTTGTATTGAATAACTCATTATTTTAGGAAATTTTGTGCAAATATTTTGGGGGATCAGTTTCACATGTTTTAATATATTGTGAACACTTAAATTTGGTTTAGACTTTTTAACAGTTTTATTTATATATATATATATATATATATATATATATATATATATATATATATATATATATATATATATATTTTCCAAAAGCTGTTCTCTCATTAAAAAGAAAACAAAAGTGCAATCTTAACTACAATATACTGAAGTCATCCTAAACTTTACATAAAATAATTCAATAAAAACTAAACATTTTTTTTTTATATTTGGCATGGGGTGGAATTTATATTCAGTAATTACTTTCTAAATGTTTTATAATTTTTCAGTGTGATTATGAAATTCATCCAGTTCCTTTTCACAAGACATTTTTATATTTTATAAAAATGTGTTTGAAGTACAAAAAAATAATAAAAAAATTAAAAAAAAAAAAAAAATTGTACAGCTTAATGCCTTTTTTGAGTGGACATTTAAAAGAATTTTATTTTAGTTTTGCTTTTTACAACTGTCAGATTAGTTTTTGTACTGAAGTTTGAAAAGGATAAAAATTCAATAATTCTGTAACAGTAATTAATTAACAGTATCAATTCATATATATAACAATTTTTATCAATTCCCCACCGATTTGTTTTGTTACCACTTCCATTAATTCAATAAATTTAAAGATATCAGAAGAATTGAAAAAAGCCTCATTAGGTGCAATTAAATATTTTATGACATCCAATAGGTAAAATAAAACAAAAATTCAATGAATAAAACTAAAAAACATTTAACTTTTTTCTTTTTTATAATCCTATTTTAGTATAAAAATATAAAATCATTCATTCTACTAAATTTCATGAAAGCCTATAAAATAAAGTTATTCATAATCTACCAGTTATATACAGTTAAAAAAAAAATATTTTTTAAACAAACAATACCAGATTTTAGATTCTAGTAGTTTTTGTTCTCTGTACTTAGTTTTATTCAGACGAGTTTTTTTTTTTTTTTTGAAGTGTGAGGTAACAGTAGGAGACTACTGTTGTTGACCTATGACATTTATAACAGCTAACATGCATAAATGCTATTTCTGTTTCAAACAAGAAGTATTATTTTTACAAAATGCATTTAATTAATCTTTAAATTTATTAATTTAAAATCAAATTTTAAGAACTTTTTAAATTCATTTTTCATCAATGATGGATATTTGACTAGTTGATGAATAACTGTACATTCTTATAATAATGTCTAAAAATATTATTGAAATTCATTTTTTTTAATATTGCTTTTAACAGAAATTTGTTTTATTTGAAGCTTAACTTCAAAGAAAACCTTTAAATTATCTAAAATGTTCTTTTAAGTTTTTAGTAAGTCTGCAGTGATCACACACACACAAAAATTATAATCCTTTATAAAAAAAAAAAAAAAAAAAAAAAAATATGGAAAGAGGAAAAAGTAGCACACACAAATAATAAATACTAAATCAACCTCACTTTGATCTCAGACCAAAGTCTCGGGAGTGTATTTGGCCCTGCATTAGACGACAGGTGTAAATAAGTATTTGTTTTAAACATTTATTCTGGCTCCACAAAAAAAAAAAAAAAAAAATGTGCCATGTCCTTTCAGAACATTGGCAATCATGACCCTTCACAATTTCCTGTCCTTTGTATCTCTTCATAAATTGTCTACTTCTAAACATTGCTCTTCATTCCATTTACTCAAGCTCACAAGGTATGCATTGTTTGCCTTGATCTCTCTTGCCTTCAATCTATCCTGTGAGTAACAAATTTTCCAAGCCCTCTTTCCTCATTATGCATCTTTGAAATTTCAAGTATCTCTTTCTGATATTAAGTATAAATGTCATTTTTGTTTTCATTTTCTCCAAAATTTCATTGTGGCTGGTTAGTCCATGTGGCATTCTCAGCATCCTTGTGCAGAACCACGTTTCTGTTGCTTCAAGTCTCTTCTTCATCTGTGACAAGATTGTTCAACATTCACTGCCATATAGGAGGACTGATATTACATAACAGTTCAGTACTCTTCTGTGTTTCTAATGAAATTGTTCAGTTTCTTAATACTTTGCTTAGCTTTTGGAAGGCATCTTTCATTATCCCAATGGCCCTTTGGATTTCAGTGTTGCTCTTTTTCCTGTTAAAACACTCCCTAGACATTTAAATTATTGTACTTGTTTATGTTATCTCTATTTGTAAATTGCATATTGGGTTGTTTCTTTTACTAACAATCATGCATCCTATCTTCTTGCAATTAATGTTTAGTCCTTTATTCTCACTTTCCTTCACTACCTTTTACAGAAGGTTCTTGTAGTTTCCTTTCTATATCTGCTACAAACACTGTATTATCTGCATATCTTAAGACTGTGATCGCCAATAATAGATGCTAGTAGGACTTCTAATTCTCTCATTCAACCTATACAGTTAGGTGAGTCTAAGTCTGGTAAGAAGACACATCCTTGTCATGCCATTTTCTATTTTTGTATATTTACTGAATTCATTTTCTATCCATATGCAGACAGTTTGCTGTCAATATAGGATCTGGATTATTGTAATATTCTTCCCAAATATGTCAAGGTTACATAGCAGTTCCAACAAAAACGTTAATGAGCCTAAAAATCAATCTAATTTAGACAATATTACCTAGATAGATATCTACAGTTGTAGTTAGTATGTGCATCTCACAAGCAAGCATAGAAACTGATAAAGATTATATTAGAATCAAATTCATTCATACTTAAGGATTATAATAATTAAAGGATAATATCACTTATAACCAAATAGAAGATTAAAATGTTAATACCAGATAAGTATCAATATGCAACTATCGATAAAACTCAGACAAAATAAGTAGTTAAGAATAATTAAAATAGGAGGAACTCAAACGTTAGTCATTCAGATTATTACTTATGAGAAATATACTTAGTATGCACCCCATATATGTGGCTTTGTGTTAGACAAAAGCTCAACTTTAAAGAATTGTCATTAAAAGGTTCATAGCAACTATACCCATGTACTGGTTGGTTAGAAACTTTCTATTTTTTTTTCATTTAATCATTTAACTCCAAACAAGACCATAAAGCGACTAAGATACAAGAGTTTACTAAGAGTGAAAGAATCTGAGGAAAAAAAAAACAAAAAAAAAACATTGAGGTGAGAGAAGAATAAAAGGACAGGATTTAAAAAAAAAAAAAAAAAAATGATGAGATGATGATTACTGAATTTGCATTTAGATTTTTGAAGATTGTAGTTGACAGGAAAGCAAGAAACTGGAAGTTCCATAAGTAAGAAGTGCGAGAAGAAACTGTTGACATAGAACTTATGGTTATATCTAACAATTCCAAGAATAAAATGAGACATAGCTGCCAATCTAGTACTGCACTTAAATTTGTGACACTAAGGTATCAAAAAGGGAAGCTCATGAGAACTATTACCATAAAAAAAGAAAAGTGACAGAAGCAAAGATGCCATAACTTTGCAGATACTTTGAATTTTGTCAAGAATTTTATAAGCACCAGACCAGTAACATTCAATGTATGGATGAATGGTAGACTTATAAAGGAGTGAGATTGATTCTGGCAAACAAGAAAAATTGTCTAACATGACAGTGAAGCAGCATACCTAGCCATTGATTTGATATAGTTGTTCCTCTTCATGTCAGTGGGAATATTTTGTGGGGGAAACCGTATAAGATGTGATTATATATATTTTATTATACAGACTTACTATTATGTATTGGGTAACATAATAGAAAATATTTTATTTCCTTGAGTAAATACATTCCTATTATAATTGTGCTTGTCACTCCATTTGTTAGTTTGCACGACCGTTTTGCCCTGCCAATAACTCATAAATAATGGACTATTTTGTTTTGATCATGTGAAAAAGACACTACTTGGTTTCAGTGAGAAAAAGATAAATAGATATGATTAACATCTGCCAATACCTCACAAATAATGGACTATTGTTGGAAAAACAAAACATAGAAAATAAATGAAAGGGGAGATACAAGAGTTTAATGGCCGTTTCAGTGAAATGGAAAAATTGTCAATCTTTTCACTTGTACCCACTTAAAATAATGATCAGCATTCATATTTATGATTGTTATCACAATAGTTTGTTAAAATTGTTAAGCTCAAATATTTAACTATGTGAAAAGAGAATTTCTATGGATATTTTATTGTCATAGAACTTACCATGAGCTTAGTCAATCATTAATTCAAGAATTAAGATCCACTGAAAATTCAAAACCATGAAATTTTCACAGGTCTTGTAAAAATTATTACTTTTGGTCATATAGTAACAGTTGTCATATTTGCATTTGTGTTAATTCTTTCAAAAAAAATAGTATATTTTTGATTGATTCTAACAATAAAGACAAGAGAATAAGCAACACTTTCAGCATATTTCATTTTTATTTTAAGAGTTTATCCAACTCAAACACAAAATTTGGGCAGTTTACAAAAAAGATTGTATATGTCAAAAGTGGTTTGCAAAATTTTGTGCTAGAGTTTCAACAATGCTCCATGGTTATGTTAACCAATCATTGAGAATAATCAATTTTACACAACATGAAAGAGCTATTTACACTATTTACATTGTTTGGACTGTTGTCCTCATCTTTATTGCCATATTCACAATGTTTCTAAACATGGACTAAAAGGGTTTGGTTCAAAATTACAATGTATATCACCTGAAGAAGGTTGAGCATAGAACAGCTGAAACATTGTGAATATGACAAAGATGAGGACAATATCAATGTAAATAGTTACAATGCCTCATCTCAGAAATATAGCCAGATAATGATAGAGCTAATATAAACAAAATATCTGAATCAAGCATTGAAAATCACTTGCATCAGTTGAGGTATATTATTTACTTTGATGTGAGACTTCAATACAAGTAGTAGATGAAATGTTGTTTATATACAATTCACTTGAGTATATAAAAAGGCACTCCAAAGCAAGAGTTTAGAATTGATAAAAAAATATTAGTTTCTATTTTAATCTGGTTGAAAATTTAGACCACATAATGTTATTAATTTTATACAATATCAATCCTCATATGACAGTGCTGAACAATGTCCTCAAAGATGAAGATGCAAAAAGAGATGTGGCTCTACACAAGGATGCTAATACAATGGACAGAACAAGTGAGCAATGTGGAAGTTTTAAGGAACATTGGAACAAAAAGGACACATTTGCTTATGTTTAGGAGACAAATTTTCTGGAACAGAATGAGGAAGGTGAGTTTGAAGAATTTGACACTCACAGGACACAGTATGTAACATCTAATAAGCTTGTGTAAAATGAATGGCAGAACATTAACAAGGAGTAACAGTAAGGGGACCCACATTGCTTAGCGTCATAAGGGATAGGAAGACATGGAGAGCCATGAAGGGAAGCAGCATACATAAAATTAAAAGAAATACTTAAAACCTATTAAAAGTATTTTGTGAAAACAATATCAAAATATTTTAAAATTCAAATTAAAGACTGGGTAACACTACTTCAAACTTAGTTTTCAAATATTAAAATCTGCAGGAAATGTAAAAAATGCAGCATGTATCCCATCAGCCAAAATAGAAATTCCCATAATCTGACCAAGTGCCCAAACATCAGAATTGAGGTTAACACTGACTAGTTGGGTAAAGATTTTTTTGGAAGCCATCTCAGATTCTGCAACCTCCAATTATTGTTATTTTGTGAATTATTCAATCTAGAATTTTTTCTTTTTAATGATTTTGATTAATCTATGTTACAAAAGAAAAGGCTTCAAGCAATGGAGATGTTGCTTTAGCAAAGAATACTGAGAATATCATAGACCATGTGACTAATGAGGAAGTTTCAAAGAGAACAGTAATTCCAAAGAAATTGTTAAAGAGACATCAGAAATTTTTGGGACAAAAATGGATGGAAGTACTTCAAGGATAAAGAGGCATTGTCCAAGAACAAATATTGCCAAAAAAAAAAAAAAAAAAAAAAAAAAAAATTATGAAGACCAGATTAGCCACATGGCAAAGAGAAAGAAAGCTCTTTTGGCTAGTAGTTTTATTTTTTTTTTTGTTCATTTTTGAGTGCTTGAGAGAACTTAATTTAGTATTTGTTAGAGTATGCCGATGCTTCTCTATAGCAGTTGCAATGTGTCAAACTTAGCTTTCTCCAAAATGCAGAAAAAAGTGTGTGTATATATATATATATTAGTAAAGCCCTATACAAATAGGAGGCTGCTTCTTATTTTCAACATTCCATTCATATAGTAGCATGGTTGCTTAGCAACAAGCAGATTAGAATACTGAAAACAGAAATAAACTGAGCAGGACAAGAGTTGGTTAAAAAAAAAAAAAAAATTCCTACAATTAGAACAAAAATATTCAAAATCTGGGAGGAAAAAAATACTTATATTCAGGGCCAGCCTTAGCATCTTCGGGGATTAATTGGAATCATTTTTATTGTCTTTTTTTGTTTTTTGTTTTTTTTTGCAGCAGTGCAGATTTACAGTGATGGTCTAAATAAAAGCAGCTACATATGTTTATATACGCATAAGTTTTGCAGAGAAATTTTTTTTTTACTATACCATTCTATACTTAATCTTGATTTAAACATTTAATTCTAATACAATAACAATTTTAAAATATTAATGGTATTAAAGGGTACAAACTTAATTCAGAAGAAATTCAAAATTATTGCTGTTCTCTGTAAAACTTGTTTTAATGTACTGTTGGTCAAGACTAGAGTAGATTACACAGGTGCAAACAATGGATCCAATTGGTTTAAAACTGGCCTTCTTTAAATTCAATACTGAAAGTTACATCTTCAACATGAATTCAAATCATGAACATTATTTCACATAGTAATCCACTGTTACCCTACTGTGCAGATTCATCTTGTGTTTAAAAGACTGAATAAAAATTGAAAAAAAAAAAAAAAAAACATTAGTGAAGAAAAGTAAATTTGTATTTTAGCAAAGTCTGACCTTGGGTTTGTTTCACTGCAAACTACAGATTAATTTTTTTTATCATTTCAACCCAAGCAAGGCAATAAAGCCACTAAGTCACAAGACTTACTGAGTATGAGAGAATATGAGAAAAGAAAAAGCTAGAGAACAATAGAAGAACAGGAATTAAACAGGCAGAAAACTATTGACATTGATTTTTTAAAATTTTAAAGCAAAGTTGACTGGAAAACAAGAGACCAGAAAAGAGTTCTACAAGCAGAAAGTGCAAGAGAAGAAACTGTTAACATAGAAATTATGATTACATCAAGCCATTTCAAGTGTAAAATGATGAGACCTAGCTGCAAATCTAGTAGTATGTTTAAATTCAAAGTCTAGGTACCAAAGAGGAAAGCTCATCAAAACAATTGCCATATATATAAGCATAGGGAAGCTATATTACAGTGGTGGGAAAATGACAAGCTGAGATGCTAGGTCAGGACCAATAACATTGCAGATTCTTTGTATTTTATCTAGAATCTCCACATATATAGCAGATGTGGCTGAAATATTCAATACCTGGGGGAAATCCAAAAAACACAAAGAAATGAAGAGATTAAAAAATAACAAATATGGAAGTTAGATCATTACAATAAGAAACAAAATAAAAGATAAATAATGTTGCATACATCAAATTATCATGAATAAAACACTTCATTATTAAAGTGAGAAACATTCTGATATGTTCAGAGCTCAAGGACATTAATATTTTCGCTATTTTACCTGCTAAACACCTCATGATATTTAAAATTCCATTTTTTTAAATTTCTAATGGGTCTTCATTTTGTCCTATGTACACTGCCATGAAGAAAACCTGCTTTTTCAGCAATGCAACTTTGTCTTTGGGGAAATCCCCACAGAGGCTGAAAGGGTTCATCTATAGTTTTGGTGAAAGAATGTGGTTTGGAAAATTAAAAAAAAAAAAAAAAAAAAAATAAGAGTCTGGAGGAGGGGGGAACATTTGACTATTTTAGTAATTTTTTTTTTCTTTTAGCTGCCAAACACCGAGATGCAAGATAGAGAAAGAGAAAAAAATCTTTTATTCAGTGTAAGTTCAAGAGCATTCTGAATATAACTGCATTGTTTATTTTTTTCATCTTTTTTTTTTTAATCTTCCATTTCATAAAAGAAATCTTAATTCTTAAACTTCTGAATAGCTTGAGTGGAGGATCTTTGTGATATTTTTCAAAAATTCAAACTTTTTTTTTTTTTTAAGTTTACTGAACAACCAGTTTCAGACTTCTTCCTTACTCAAGCTTTAAAAAATTTAAAAAACAATACTATAATTTGATTAAATACTAATAAATGTCTGTAGCCATTCATAATTCCTAAAATCCTTTCATAGAGAAAGGGTGGGGAAAAAAGACCGAGAATAGATGTGCAAAGACTAAGAAAAAAAAACAGATTATAGGCCAGTTTTGAAGTGGCCTTACTTGACTACTTATCTGTGTTTCACTGATCAGCTACCATCTTGTGTAGTTTATGGCTTGGAGAAGTATTCATACTTTAGTAGACAAGCAAGCTTGGGATGGGCAACATGTAAATTATATGAAAAGCATGTTTTTTGGGGGAGATTTTTCCACCATAATTTTATCAACAGACATTGGAATCTGTGTTGATCTAAATCTGCTGCCCTGGAGGTACAGAAAACTAAGGTTCTTGGGATAATAGAAAAGTCAAATAACTTTGATTTTGCTCATAATTTTAAATACAAATGAATCATATTAGAACTGCATGTTCACCATGAAAAAAAAGTTTAAAAAAAAAAATAAAAAAATAAAAATAAATAAATAAATAAAAATAGTATATAAGAGTTGTCTAGGGTAAAAGAAAAAAAAATTCCTTTCATAATACTGGTTGCCTATAATCTATGTAAAATGTCCCATCAGGTTGTGGGCAATCATGGCTCTCCACAACTTTCTAGCATTTGTCTTTTTTTTTATCATCCTTGTTCTACTATCCATTCATATAAGCTCATCAGAAAGTTGACTCCCTGTCCCTTTCTGCTATTTATATATCTAGTGAGTTTCAAATTTTCAAAGCCTTCTTTCCTAATTATACATCACAGAAATTTTAACTGCCTCTTTCTGATTCTAACTATAAACCATCCTTTTGTTACTATTTCCCTTAAAACTTCAATACATGCTTCATGCATGGTATTCAGTAGAACCACATTTCTGTTGCCTCAAGTCTCTTCATCTGTGTAGAAATTGTCAATCATTGATATTACCATAGATGCTAAGCATACTCAAAATGAAACCTTCCCCAGTTTCTTAGTATTTTTCTTAGTTTTTAGAATGCATCTGCTATTTCTATGTGCCTTTGGATTTTAATGTCACATTTTCCATCATCTGTTAAAATACTTCCTAGATATTTAAACTTCTGTACTCATTTGATTTTGACATCTCTAATTCATGGTTCACATCTTATCTTTTTCTCTTACTAGAGAACCATACATTCTTCTTGTATTTGATAATTAGTTCTTTATTTACACTTTCCTTTACTATCTTGTCTAGCAGCTCCTGTAGTTTCCATTCTATAGCTACCATCAACAGTCATCTGCATACCTTACATTAAGATTGTGACTACCAATACTACATTCTGGTAAGCTCATCAATTCCCTAAGGGTAGCTTTGCTGTAGAGGTTGAATAAATTTGATCCTTGTATTATGCCCAAACTCAATTCATATTTTTTTTTCATCTGTATGCATGTGGTTTGCTCTACAATTTCCTGCCCTTTGTAGCCCTGAGTAAAGTTTGACTTTTTGCTATATCACCTAATTCCTGATCTCCCAACCATTTACACAATAATGACAAAATGGGGGAAAAACTGTTATATGTTTCATCCTTTAAAACTTCAGACTAAAATGAGGTTTCTGCTGATGTAACTATACATGCTCTTGAAGGGCAGGGAGAATATAAAAATGCAATGTTAGTTATAATTAGGCACAGATAGTGAATGCTGAAATTTTAAATTTTATTGTTCCAGCATATAAAAACTTGTATCTCACCTTCTCCCATATACAGGATGCAATGGGTAAATTGCCACCATTTTATATTTTTAATTTTGCGTATGCATATCATTTTTGATTTTGTCTACTGCACAATATAGTAGGGTCAGTTGGGCACCTTCTGCAAGAAAAAGTGCACCATGACACAATTCACTCTGCCAAAAAATTGGAAATGGCATGCTGTACTGCTTGACATTCATGCCAGAAGCTCCAATACAAACATTTCAGAGTGTTTGGATGTCAATTTTGTGCAGAGAATTCAGAAAGAGTTGGATGAGTCTAATGGTGATTACAAAGAGATGGCAGCTTGGGGGGGGGGAAACCTTCAGAATTTGTTGGTGAGAGTCTCAGACTCAACATGTAAGCCTACATCAAGTGTCTTGAGAAGGTAGTGCTGCCCCGGGTCAAGAGGGTAGTGACTGGAAGTCTTTATGTATGACAACAGGACTGTACCATGCAATTTTGGGGAAAAAGCTGTAAGTGGAACTTTCTCCTAGAACCAAACTTAATCCAATTTTACATGCAGATCAAAAGAGAAAAAGTTTTTCGGATTGGGCAGTTTCTCCTGATTCTGTAGATTCTACTTATTTTACAATTCTATATTCTTCAAATATCTTTGGAGGAAATAAAGAAATTAAATAATAGTCCCACTTGCTTCCAGGCCTTCACATGGTTTATTCTATTATGTTTGTAAATAGATCAATGCTGTTTTAAAATTATTGTTACATAGGGCTGGCCAAAATTTGTTAGATGATCAATTATATATTTGAATCAATTTAAAATTATCTTAAAAAAAAAAAATTAAAATAACATTAAAGGTGATGCAAATGTCATCAGTGTGTAGTTGATTTTTAGAAAACTTATCAAAATTGACATATTTTGGTTATCAATTCCAACATTGAAGATGGAAGTAAAACTTTTTTTTTTTTTTTTAAGGGGAGAAAAAAAATAATCTGATTGTGTATGTATTGTCTTTTGCAAGATTTCATCCTCCCCCTGCCCATATCACCACTTCAATTGTATCTAAGTTGTAACAAAGTTTTACACTCCCTTTAGATCAATGTTTATTCTGAGATTTTGGCATTTCAATTAAAACAAAATAAATAAAACATGTATTTTTTTTTCCTCAGTTTCTTCTATAAATAATTTTATAATTGTAACACTGTATTCTCACCCCACTGGACTCACACACGCCACAAGACTGGCCATTGGTCCAGTATTACAGGTTAGACACAAGACTCCGGTTCCCAATGTCAATTCAAAGCTACTTTCCATCCACATTGTGATCGTTTTGATCCAGGAGAATGTTCATCAGATTGTAGAAATCAGAAAGCTCTCCATTGGTCCACCTGTGAGTTTGTTGGGTGAGAATCAGGTTAACAGAAAAAATATAACCAAGCCAATTCCATTTTGAAAGGACAAAAGTTTATATATATATATATATATATATATATATATATATATATATATATATATAAAACACACACACACACACAAAAAAAAAAATTCTTGTTGCACAAGGTTGAATGTTTCTTGTATGTGAACAATGACTAAATGAACACAAATACTTTGAATAATTTTGGTAAAGGAGATATGTGGCCTTTGTTTTAACCCCTTTTTGGTCTGTTCTTAGCACAACTACTACAACCTTCAATGTTCCCATTCTCAGTAGTAGTAGATTAGTAATAGCAGGAGTAGCAGTGCTTAGATGTTAACTGTGGTTTTTCACTTCTTTGCCCTCAGCTTCAGCAACACACAGTGGATGCTTCCTTCTCAATGTCTGACGTCTCCCCACTCAGTTCAACTGCATTCGAAGACAGACAAATCCAAAACTGTCTCCGGTTGGCTTACCTCTTTTTATTCACATGTCCTAGACTGTGACATATGTTTTTCTAGTGCAAACATATTGACATATTACCAAAGTACAACTTCAGTCCTCCGAGAATAAACAATTTACTTTTTCATAGATTGGTTTCCAAGGTTCACAACAAGACGCTATTGTTTATCCCCTCACTATTAATTATTCTGTCGCTCTTTGTAAACTACAGAGATTCTGGTTTTAAAAATAAATTCTAGATCAAAACATCCTTAAATTTAACTTCAATTCTTATAGTGTCAAAATCCACTTCTTTGTTTAATAGAACCAAATTATTGTTCCAGTAATTTTCTATTAGTAATCCAATATCCTTTGTACACTTAAAAAAAGATTGTATTTCATGTTCTAAATTAACTTTCTGTAACAATTACATTTCAAAGTCTTTACAGCATACCAGCATAACAACCAGAAGTGTTGAAACAAAATGGTTATTTTTGTAGTGATTTTATAACATATAAATTATATTTGCTCTACTCCGTATTGAGCACTATTAAAAGTATTTTTTGGTTATTGAAATTTATTCCTTATACACCAATCCTATACTTGGATGGATGGATGGATGGATACACACACACACATACACACACACACAAGGGAGTTACTGCATAATGTTGTATTTGGGGGAGGGGCAAGTTCAATGGCTGCCCTGGGCAGCACACATTCTTGCTATGCTACAGTTAATACTAATTATAAAAAACATTGACTTGCTTAACAGAGAGAGCATAACTAAGAGTCTGATGCATTTGTTAAAATCTATTGTTTTGCCTGTCTTTGGTAATCATCATACATATCTCACTTTGATCAGCTTTTCCAACTATTCTCTCCTTTAGTCTCTTAATGGGTTTGGCATGATTGTGTACATATATCAGAACTTCCGGGAAGGAAAAAAAAAAAAAAGACCAAAGACTAATCTTGCTTGAAACAGTTTAATGGAAGATTGATTGATTTTATTTAAAAGAGTAGATGCTTACAAACTAATAAAAACACCAATTTCTATTTGTTACAAGATGAGTTTTTGTAATTTACCAAATTCATTGTTTGAATTTAGAAAGAGAAACAAAGTAAATTAACTTCATAACCCTAGACATTTAACTAGGCATATACTCACATATGAAATCAATTGCTTAAGAATATTGTTCAAAGAATTTGTAAACAGTTTAATTTGTATATAATTCTCATTATTAATCTTTGGAAGATATTTGAAAGGAAAAATGTATTTAAGCTTTTCAGTAAAAAACATAACATCCTAAAAAATAGCCCCCAAGTCATCCAATGAGATGATTTTCACATGGAAAATAAAAGATTCAGGGAAACATGAAAGTAAGGTGAATCTTTAATTTATAAAATATCAGGTATACAATAAGAGCCTTTAAATATATGATGAGTGGTTTGCTGAAAAGTAAATTTCTCAGCTCAACCCACTTCCTAACTAAACAAATGACCTAACAGGAATTTATTTCAGAAATTCAGAGAACTTTTTAACAGCCACAGTGGATAGATTTATAGCTTTATGTCAGACTAAGTGAAGTTTAGTTAAAAAAGTCAAAGAGAATGATAAAAATATCAGAAGTATCGCTATACTGATTGCATAAATGTGTACAGCCATAAGCAACTGAACAAGGAACAGCTAAACATCTTAAATGTAAACAATGGAAAAGATGCGTATTTGCTATGTTTGAATTTTATAATACTATACTAATATGTGGTTACATGCATTATTATTAAATACAGTTAAGTAAAACATCAGTTTTATTGAAATCATGTTAATTTTAAATACAGCTGTACTTTTTGATCATAGTAAATGGATATATAGTTTGGACAACAATCACATGATACACAAATGTGTGTGTGCATGTATATATATATATATATATATATATATATATATAGATCTCATTTCACCCCACGCAAGGCAATAATGCAAGTGATTACTGGGACTGAAAGAGAATGAGAAGATATTAGTGAAGAGAAAAGACAATAAAAGAACAGAAGTAAGACAGAAGATTGCAATTGACATTGCATTTAAGTTTTTGAAGATTGTAGGTGTCAGGGAAGCAAAAAATCAAAACAGAGTTCCACAGGTGAGAAGTGCAAGAAAAAAACTATTACAATAGAACTTAGTTACATCTAGTTATTTCATTAGTAAAATGATGTGACCAAGTAGTCAATGTAGTAGTAAGTTTAAATTCATGCAATCAAACCTCTTTGTTTTATTACCTCCCAATCAAACCTCTTTATTTTATTCACATGTATCTCCAAGTAGAAACAGCTTGAGTAGTGATGCATAGGAAAAGGTTTGATTGGATAGATAAGCCACAAACTACTTTGAGGAGGAAGAGTATTATAACTATTACTATGACTGCAACACAAAAGGCTTAATTATTGCAGCTCAGGGCCAAAGCTTTGTAACCAGATTCTATCACTCACATAATCAAGGATGGAACTAACCCAAAATGCAGGATCTGTGAAAAATATGATGGCAGTGTCAACCATATTATCTCAGGATGTCCAGACTAGCAAAAAATGAATATGCCCTCAGACACAACAAGGTAGCAACATATGTGCACTGGAAAATATACAAGAAGCAAAAAATTGAAACAGAGATGGCATGAGCACCAACCAGACACAGTTAACCCAAATAATGATGTAACTATCCTTGAGACATGCCATTTCAAACTGACAGGTTTAATAAAAGCAAACAGACTTTATATAATCATAAAAGAGAAGAAATGGAGGAAACTTATGCTTATTGACATAGCAATACCGTCTGAGAGAAATACCACCATGAAAAAAAAGGAATTGACAATTTTACTAACAGTGTCATATGTAACATCAGCATACAGGTTTTACCAGGAGATCACCCTACTAGGAACATCCCATATACAAAGAAAAGTGCTATCAATTAAATGACAGTTCTCCAATAGGACCTTAGGACCAGAGTTTGGACCTGACTCTACAGGATACAAAGCAAGAAACATAATATACACTGATGATGATAATTAAGCAGCTATATTCTTTGAAATTCTGTTTAAATTCTTTTAAGCATTGATATTCAACTGAATGCATTCTGGTATGCACACCTAATTTAGCACCCAGAATGTATGCACTCTGCCACACCCTAGTAATAAAACTGGTTGCTGAGGTTAAGTGCAGCAATCTGCTAAATAAGTAACTGGTTTTCAAGTACCCACTATGGTGGTTAATGGTAGTAGTAAGATGAATAACACTCACTGGTTCATGTCTTCATTTGTTAATTACCTCCTTGATACAGGTCATTTTCTATAATGCAAAGCAAGAATTCAATAAAATAATTTTTGATTTGCTTTTCCAAGTGATTTAAACTATTTTGTCCTGGAATAAACTCATAATTGGATACACTTATTAACTAGATATCAATCTGAAATTTTCACTGAATAATATTCAACCTATGTATTTAATGGAGAAATGTCAGACTGTCTATTGATAAAGGAAATGTTGAAAAATAATAGCTGTTTCTATTTTTTGTTTAATCATTACATTACATACTTATTGTCTTACCTGTATGTATGACTAGCAGCATGGCCCGGTGTTGCCCATGCTTGATTCAAAAATCGTACGACTCATACAGCAATCGCTATCACTTGACTTAAAATATTTTTGCCCTTCCTTGCCTTTAAACAAGTGCCCTTTGTTGTGCTGATGTTGCTACATGACTTACTTCTTGCCTATCTCGCACTGCGAATTGTTTCTAAGCTCTATACTAAACATTAAATGTGTTACGAAAAAAGAACTAAACAAAGTGAACACAAAACGATCAGCTTTAAAAAAGGACTCATAAGTGGAAAAACCAAATGAAAAAGAATGTTAAATACTTTTTCACACCCAACCCAGTTCTGCGGAATCAGAATCAACGTTGAGTTTAAGCAAGCGAATGAGCCAATTGGAGTAAAGTGCCATGCAGATTTAAATTTTTCCCACTTGTAACAAATGTAGCTATCGATTTTTTTTGCATGCTAGTTAACATTCATGTCAGTCAGCTGTTGGCTCTCACACTGGCCAATAGAAACTTCCTGCCTATTCGTGGCAGCCAGCTATTGGCTCTCACTCTGGCCAGTAGAAAATGGCCACAAACTACATGAAAACTGCCGTAGAAGCATGAAAAAAAAAAAAAAAAAAAAAATCAATTATTTCCACTATTGATAGGAGTTGGGAAATGCAAGGTCAGTCTTGGCTTTTCTGCTAACTTGGAGCATGTGCATGTAAATTTTGGTGTAAATCTGTCGAAAATTGCGGCTGTGCATTTGTTACACACACACACATCCTGCCTTTTATAGATATATATATCTTTTATAGATAGATATGAGCTTGTACATGGAAAACATCCTCAATGCAAGCTGCACTAATGCTTCAATGACAACTTTAACACATTTAAAAAGGTCAACATAGATACTAACACCTGGGAGCATCTTGGATCAGACAGAAGAAATCTGACTGCAGTTAAAGAATTTGAGAACTAAGTTGCTCATACTAAGCTGAAAGTAGATATATGGAAGATGTGAACCCTCTCTCCAAGAGGGTCACAAAGAAGATTCTCTCACCATATCTGCTTAATCAAGGGCAGGCTCACTCTGCATCATAAATCTAAACATTCAGATAATCAGATTGTGGCTGGAAGACTTGCCTATACCCAATGCAGAATGGCTTACAGGTTATGTTAGCCATTTAAGTAATCAACAACACTGAAATCATTCCTGAAATGTCCACTTGCAGGGTGATGAATTCTGAGTATAGTCTTCTTTGTCAATTGTTGGCTCATAGCTAAGCGGTTAGAATGTTCACATTCTAAACAGGAGACCCAGGTTTGAATTTCACCATGGTTGATTTGTCAGGAAGGTGACTTCCTGATGTTATCAGCCTGGGTGGTGGCAATCTCAAGGTGTAGCACATTTGAAAAGTGCTTGAAAATAATACCACAAGATGACCCAAGGTTTGCAAGGGAAATTGGGTAAATGGAATTTTTCAGCAATGGTAATGTTAGTACAAAATCAAAAGTCATTATGACAGAGGGTTTGAGCATATTGGCCTTATTCAAATTGTTGATCACACCAGAAACTAACTAAAAGTTCACTCAGCATAGTGTGGGCTCTGTAGGTGATGAACAAACAAATGTGCCTCAAAACCTCCTGATCAGAGGCCTTGCTGTTGGACGTAGTTTATAGTCTTACCCAGGACGGTCTGCAAAAGGGATTGTTAGCTGCACTAACAGACAGGCATACTCAGATATGAGCAGCTGACCATTATATAATTTGGCTGTCACTGGTTTTTAAGTGAACCGATCTGCTAGAATGGCTAGCTAATCCTTATCCAGATACCTCTTCAGGTACATTTGTGTTGGATCAACCTGTAGCATGATTTTCAAGCACTTCCCAATAGTGCCATGGGTTGGGATCTCTACAAGCCACCATTATGAATATCAACCATGCTGAGATTCTAACTCATTGACAGAACATTAAACACTCAAACATATATATATATATATATATATATATATATTACACACATTTATTTATATTTTTATATATAATTCTAAAATATAGAGAACTTGGTTACCAAATATTTTGGATGAATACTCTTGCACATTTCAATGTTTATTCAAAGTAAACTTCAAATAGATACCTTATTCCCCATTACAGAAGACATCCAAGTGTCATGTCCCTTCAGAATGTTGGTGATCATGGGTCTCCACAATTTTCTATCCTCTGTAGTTCTTAATAACTTTTGTCTATTTGCCATCTCTCCCAAAATTTGCTCCATCATCCATTTGCTCAAGCTCACCAGGTAGATTGTGCATTATTTTCCTCTGGCACTCTTACCTTCAATCTGTCCTGTGATTATCAAGTTTTCTCTCTTTCTTCATTATATGACCAAGAAATTTCAACTACCTGATGGTAAGTCAGCTGCTAACAAAGTTGGTTCACCATTTCTTGAGGAACAATGTTTCTCTCCAGGAGCTATCTTACATATCCATAAGTTGACCATTCATAAGATATTGCTGCAACATATGGTCCAGTGCCCCTGCTATTTACCTTGAGCTTCTTGATAAAATCCAAAGAAGAATCAGCAATATTACTGTTCCTGATCTGGCAGTTCAGCTTCAGTCACTTTCTCACCACAGTAAGGTTGCCACTCCATGCCTTTTCTATAAATACTTTCATGCTAATTACTCAGATGAGCTCTTCACTATGGTGCCTAGACTTACTGAATTTAAGTGCAGTACTAGACTGGCATCAAGATCTCATCAATTTATAGTTAAGCTGGCTAGATGTAGTCGTAAATTCTATGCTAAATTTCTTTTTTTCCTCATCGAACTCCCCTCTGTTTCCATGCTCTCCAGTCAACTTTGAATCTGCAAAAATTTAAATGCAATGTCAATTGCTCTCTATTGTCCTGATTACTCTTCCATCTATTAATGTTTCTGTTCCTAATTCTTCCTCAACCTTTAAACACTTGTGGCTTTACTGCCTTGCATGGGGTGACAGAAAAAAAAAAAAAAAAAAAAGACATTTTTGTTGTCATTGTCTTTAGAAATTTGTTATGTTCAGTCCATGGTATCCTCAGCATCCTTCTATAGAACCACATTTCTGTTGCTTCAAGTCTCTTCTTCATCTGTGCAGAGATTGGCCAGCATTCACTGCCATATAGGAGGACTGATACCACATCAGTTCAAATAAAAATCACCTGCAGAAATCATATGCCCTGATGGTTGGTTACCATAGTAACACTTAACAGATTACCTGATAATCTCAGTATGATTATGATTTAATTAAATCAAAATAATGTTAAAATACATAAAAAAAAAAAATAAAAAAAAAAAATTTAAAACTAAGTATTAATAAATCTTCAGCTGATAATTCTTTTCAAAAATACTCCTTACTAAATTATAGGTACATACAAAAATGGCAGGGAATACAGTATTAATAAAATAAAAAAAAATAAAAATATCAATCAATCTTGTTTGGTAATCAATTTTCTACACATGTTTTTCAGGAGTAGCATTAAACTGTCTTAAAATAGTATAAAAGTACATTCTATTTTTCCACATTCAAGTGCCACTGATAAAAGTTAAAAACTTTCAAAAAGAAAAAAAGACTGAAAATGATACAACACTCAATGTGCAACAAATTTTTCCTAACTAAAAACACTAAAATAATATTTCTGATATTCTATAATAAAGTAAAATAAAAAGCAAGTTTAATTAATTTACACACAGATTTGATGTGAAAACTTTGGGGGAGGGGGGAAGATGTTAGTTACATCCATCATTACTGGTGCAACTGAGACAGACCCAAAGAGTCATGAAAAGACATTGAAATATTGATGAGAACACTGGAGTATTGAGGTGACTTGTTACTTGATCTCTAGTGAAAAAAACCACCTCATACAATTAAGGATTTATCTAGTATTTACTCTTATGCATAATTAGACAAAACACTTGATAATTTGAAAAAATTAAAATAACTAAGAGTCATTAAAAATGAACTAACTTTAATAAAATTAGTTAATGACAAATATACCAATTGCTTTCTTGTCTTCAATATCAAACTTTTGCTGTACTGAAGTTATCTTCCTTGTACTGGCCTAAGGATGGAATATTGAAATATATAAAACTGAGAAATAAAAATGCCAATTTCATGAAAAAAGCAGAATAATTTAATGATTCACATGCAAAAGCCTAATGTTAACATTTTAAAATATAAAACTGATTTCTAAACTGGTTAGACAAGAATAGACTCCTGCAATGAAACCCGTTTGAATTGTCCATAATAAGGTTTTATTTTTCTAGCCTTATTTATTAAGGTTTCACACACCTTCATTTGCAAACAAATTCTAAGCTATATTCCAACACTAAGGAAATTAAAACAAACAAAAAAAAAAAAAAATGAAAAGAAAAGCCAAACACAAAAAAGAAAGAAAAACCAAACAAACAAACAAAAAAAAAAAAAAACACAAAAAAAAAAAAAAAACAACAAAACAAAGCTCAAAAATTTATACTTAAATCTACGACTTCATTCAGGCTATTGTCCTCATCTTTGTTGCCATATTTATTATGACGTTTCGCCGTTATATGCTCCGGCCTTCTTCAGGTGATTGGAATGTCAAACTGAACCATTTATTTAGCTCACTGGGGTAGACTGTTCTAGTTCCACATGCCATGTTTAATGGATGTCAGCTGTCAATTATCTCCTGTTAATTCCCCTCCAAGTTCTCCACTGCCTTAGCCGGGTATTGAACTCATACTCTTTGGGTCCTGTCACTGGATCTAACTAATGCTTTTATCCACTGTGCCACATGACAGAGGGGAATTAGCATGAGATAACTGATAACTGACATCCATTAAACATGGCATGTGGAACTAGAGCAGTCTACACCAGTGAGTGAAATAAAGGGTTCAGTTCGACATTCCAACCACCTGAAGAAGGCCGGAGCGTACAACGGCTAAAACGTTGTAATAAATATGGTGACAAAGATGAGGACAATAGTCTGAATAATGTAAATGTATATAATACCTCATCTCATAAATATTAACAGATACTTAAATCTACCACTCGTCCATACTTTGAATATTGCTGTTACATCTGGTATGGTATTCCTATGTATTTAGAGATTCTAGACAAAAAAAAAAATTGCAATGTTACTGATCCAAACATCTCAGCTTCCTACTGCCTTTTTATAAAAATTTTCATAATTGTTCTGAAAAAAAATTTCCTCTTTATGAATTTAAGTACAATACTAGATTAGTGGCAACATCTCATCATTGTACAGTTGAAATGGCAGAATGCAACTAAGTTCTATGCTAATAATTTCTTCTCTCACACTTCTCACATGTGGAACTCTTCCATCTTGCTTTCCAGTCAACTCTTATCTTCAAAAATTTAAATGCAATGTCAATCCTTAATTTTTATTCTTTTATTGTTCTCCCTAGTTAATTTTTTTCTCATATTCTCTCACATTCAGTAACCTCTTACATTTTAGTGGTTTTATTTCTTTACTTGTGATGAAATTATGAAAAAAGTTTATTATTCAGCTGACGAGAATGGTATCAACTAAATATTTTGACTGACAGACTTTAGTCATAAAACTCACTGCAAATAAACAGGATTTATGCATCAGCTAACAGAACAACTAAAAATGTCATTTAATTCATTAACTTAATAATTTCATGACCTACTCTAAAGTATCAGTCTTTGATACTAAGAGAAAAAATTCAATGTAAAACAAAGCAAAAAAAAAAATTTTTAAATACCCAATTTCATTTAAAATAGTTAATATTTTTTCTGTACAAGGAGTTATTTACATACAAACAAATGTCTTCATTGCTATTATCAGTTTCAGCCATTTTACCCTCCAGCCTTCAACAGGTGTATATTGATCCAGTTAACCTACAGAGATTTCTGAACTGAACCTTTTATTTAATTTACAAAGAGGCTGTTCTGGTTCCTCTGCCCATGCCTCAGGATATCTCATCCAATTCTTATTCTTAGTACTACTACTCAGTTATTGATCGTCCTGTTTCCAGCAAAACCCTACACACATTGCTGGCCCAAGGATTGAACTCACAACTACTATGTCACCAAATTTTCACTAACCAATGCACTAGGCTAAGTATTCCTTGTAGGTTACCTGGATTGGAATACACTTGATGAAGGCTGGAAGGTACAACAGTCAAAACATTGTGATAAAGATGAGGACAATAGTCCACATGTAACTAGCATAAATAAGGTATTATTTTTTTATTTAACATGTAGTAATAAAATCATTTTAAAAGTCATTTTTTTTTTATATAATAAGTTATTTAATCCATAATATAATAGGGTTTTAAACTAAATATTGGTATTTACAGTCTTAATTATTAAAGTAATATTTAAATAGCTTATTACAATATTAATTTTTCATTACCATAAATTACAACTATTTTTTGGTTAGCTGATAAAATATGGTCTTGTAACTGATTAATTCAACTTTTTTTTTTCTCTGAAATTCAAGAAAAAAGTTATCTTAAACTAATAAATTTACATCAACTTTCCCCTCCCTCTCCACTTCTAAATGAGGAAATTCTCTTCTATAAAAGAAATAAGAAAATTTCATGCACATGCAAGTATGTTTATGGATCAAGTGATTCCAGATCTTCAGACATCAAATCCTAAACAAAGTGTAAACAGTAAACACATTGATTTTGTTATTGACATTGTACACTACACAGCAATCTCCAGTTAAAGGCACCCAGAAAGGATGCAAATGCTACACTTCCACGTAGTGTATGTTAATCATCCCAGACTGTTGGCAATGAAGTTTTTTCTGACATCTGTTCTCAAAAATTTCTTCTGGGACTTCTTATAATGTCTTCAAAGTTGGCATTGGGCAATGGTGAAATACATTACTCCATCTAAAATGTAACTTAAATATTTAAACATATCTTTTACATGTTTACTTTCTCCTTTCAGTTAATGTTGGTAAAATAACTCATGAAGAAGCAAGCTTTAGACATCTCTAAAACAATGCAAATTTATTGATGTCTTGTTTGTGGAACAGCTTCCAAGCAGGAACACAGCATTTCAACAAATTATATATAGTTACAGTGTACAATTTCTGGATTGTTGTCAGAGTAAAATCTGTGAAAAATCTATCAGACCAATATGTTGGTTTGCTTTCTTGCAAAATTCTAGGTACCACTAAAATAGATTTTTTTTTTCTAAACTGAAAGCAAATCACTATCCTCCCTTTTTAAAACATTTGCCAAAAATAAGGGAATTATTTAATTCAAACAAAATTTTCAGTACTTATTAATAAATGACTTGTACACTGAATAGGTTTTTTTTTCAGTTTATATATATATATATATATATATATATATATATATATATTAAAATCAACATTATTTCAGTAAAAAAAATCTTACGTAATATCAAGTGCAAACATTGAAAATTCATCCTGAACTTAAAAATAATTCAATAAAACTTTTGTGCTTGTATAATTTAAGGAAAACATTCTTAATTGCTGCCTTTGCTGATTACTCTTTTGCCAGAAGAGTAATGATAATTCATTAACTTAAATTCAGAATAATTAAAAGAAAACCTCATGAAATGCAATGAAATATTTTATGATATTAAACAGGTAAGAAAAAAATAAAAGCAATAAACTTAAAACAAAAAAACAAAAAAAAACGTATATCCTTAGTTTTAATTTAATTTTTATACTTTTAATGTAGAATAAAACAAAATTATCTATTCAACTAAGTTTCATAAAAGCGTATAGAATAAAAAAAAATACACATTCTTAAACTACTGATTATAGGAGTTAAAAAGATAATTTATTTTTAAATACCAATCTATTATTGTACTATTGGTGTTCCGTATTTATTTCATTTAGTTTTGTTTTACTAATTTTTCGCGCGCTTTTTAAGTAAGGGATTACAGGACAAAATACTCTTGTTGACCTGACATCACAGGTTACTGCGTAAATAAATGTTATTTTCTTCGTTTTATTTTTGTTTTGTCTGGGTTTTTTTTAGGCATTACGTTTACAAAATCCTGTTAGTTAATCCTTAAATTTACTAATTGACGGAAACATCTGTAAGATGACGAATATTGAATTTTTAAAGAGATTTTTTAAATTTGTTGTTTACATTTTTTTCATCTACAATGGCGGTTCGATGAGTGACATCTGAACATACCAATGTTTTATGCCTAAAACTTTATTTCCAAAAGGAAATTTATTTTTGTTTTTATTAGTTTCATTACCGTTCGAATAAAACCAAAATTTAACTTCAAAGACATTTTTAAAATTTTCGGGGGGTGGGGTAAGGAGTTTTGTGGCGGTACCTACAAATTTTTACCGCTTTGTTTTGAGATGGTGTTCGACGCATAAATCCTAAAAGATCATTTTAATTTTCCACTCCAACTACAACTCCAATTAAAAAACTATTTTAAACTAAAAAAAAAAAAAAAAAAAAATGTAGGCACTGATCATGTTTCTTTTATATCTTTAAAATAATATTTTCTACTTTCCAGCACTGTAGTCCAATATAGCCAAAGTGTTTTTAGACCAACAAACCGAGAATAAGAACCCCCAGTTAATTGTTTCTTATTGTATTGTACAACTTTTTAGTACCATCAGCAAATATTCTTATTTTGCCATTATAGTACTTTTGCACCTAGTTAAAACTTTTTTTTTTATTATTATTATTATTGATTCTTGGATTTGTATTATCCTGAAAAAAAAAAAAAAAAAAAAAAAAAAACTTATTATTGCCGCTTTTTTCTTGATTGAAAATAGTTTCCAGAAATGCAAGTATATAAGGGAGTATATAATACTAGCGCCCATTTTCACCATTGAAATAATTATAATTAATTTCATTCAGTCTTAGATCGAATTGTTAATTTCTCCTAGAGACACGCAAGAAGACTAAACAAATCGTCTCATTCTAATTGCCAGAAAGTTTAAGATAGGAATTTGCTATGGATTACCATTGTCACTATCATTCATTTTATTTAGCACTAATTATTTTTTGGGGGTGACCCCCAATTTACTCACTGACGCACACAAAACAACTTTACTTTTTAGATCTTAATTGAATTCTTATTGTCAGTGTTATTAATTTGGTTTGATCTAAATGTCAT